>SNQJ01S0011887.1:21547-50300 GCA_010110895.2 Picea sitchensis
TCTCTCTGATCTTGCACTTCCTACGAAGTGCTTGGCATGCCTTGTAGTTCCATTTCTTATATTCGTTCTTGGAGCTGTTGAATGGCTTCAGCGAGATTCCCTACTTGGCTATCCAATATGTCTTATTCTATCTATGTGAGGCCCGACACAGAGCGAAGTGTTTTGGTGACTACCTCCTTGACTCCCATCTTCTCTATGAGAAATTTTTCTTTCTCCTTCTGGATTTGTGCTCTATCCTCTACAAAATTCACCTAGAGTTCATCTTTTTCTTGTTTCCCAACCCAACGTTTCTCTATAGCTTCCTCCTTTTATTGCTTCAAGGCCTCTGTGGCATGTTCATTTTCCTCCTAGATACGACGAAGGTGAGCCTCTATCGAGTTTGTTAATATATGTAGCTGGGTAGGTGCATCTCCTATTTCTACGTCCCCTGCTGATAACGGTGCAGTAGACATTGCGCGGTTCGAATAAAGATTTTGTTGTACCCCTTTGAGCTCTGCCTCGATCCTGTCAAACATTGTCTCCTGTTTTTCTTCGCTTTGCTGCAAGATGTCCTCTGAGGTATCTCACACAACACAAATGATAAGGTAAATGTCATCCACCGTGAGCACAGTGTGGAATAAAGGTTTAGTGTCTTTTGACTTCTTCCGCAATGAAGTTTTCGTCGGGGAAACCTTTCTTTTCTTGGATGTTTCTACTTCTGGAAGGGGATATTTAGGCAGTGTTACTTCACCCTACTTCTTCTTGTCTTCTCCCCCTTCATCCTCTTCTTTGTCTACTTCATCACCTCCTAATCCTTCAGGTGAATCTGGTGTAGTTTCTTTTGATGTGTTTCTTAATTCCTATACCTCTTCCTTCTTTTTATTCCTGCTATTGCTGGGTGCATCATATTCTTTGCAAGTGACTACAGGACTTCTGATGAGGTCAGGGTGGACAGTTCTGCCTGGTCAAGTGGTAAAAGGAAATCTGCAAGCCATTCCTTGGTTATTTCTTCCATGTCATCCTCTATGAGTTTATAATAGGACTGGAGCTCTTCTTTTTGTTCGTCTTCACGTGCAGTGATATAGATGAAGTGTCTGTCTGCGTGAAACTTTGCCAGTGGCCTGAAACTGTGCAGAGTGTTTGGCATACTGCGAGGGAAGTATTCAATGGCCCTATTCAGCTGCAGATAATAGGTGTGGAACACCACGTTTGACTGCCATTATTAATCCATGTCGCTCGAATACAATAGCGTAGTGAACTTCGTAGCTAGTGTTTCAGATGACTCAATTTCAGGAAGGTCGCTCCTTCCAACATCTCCCAAGCAATGAAGGCAATGAGAATCAACAACCAACTGAAATGAAACTCATAGCCCCGATCTTGAGCTTCGCGATAGCCTTTCTCTAATTGGTTGATGAGGTAGCTCGCCCAGTTCATTTGCATCCCTTCAATTCATTTTCCTGCGAGGTCAACAACAAACCCCATGACTTGCACTGGCCTATTCTTCCCAACAAGCTTACCAACGATCATCTGGAAAGCTAGGCGCACTGTGCCATTCTAGATGGAGGCTACCTTATAGCCCGGCTTCCCCTTGTCCACATCGCCATAGGTGTCTTTTATTGTCTATGCTAGGGCGCGATCTACAACCTTTTGTGGGTAAAAATCTAGGGGATTTGGTCCTTGCATGCTTAATCCAGTGATCCGATGGATCAATGTCGGATCTATTGTGATGCGACTGTCCAACCATAGGTAACTTCCATGGAAGCATGACAAAAGGAGTTTAACACATGTGTTAACCTCTTGATGTCTGTCGAAGTGTGGGATATTCATCAAATTAAGAATGGTGGACCTCACGATGTCCATAGTCCACGACTAAGGGATTATCTTTGACTTCTTCCCCATTTTCTTGGTCAAATAATTGTGTGGTGCAAGCATTCCATAGTTTTTTTTATCTCCCAAGTTGAAGTCACTGATCTTAAGAGTCATAATCTTCTCCAACTGTAGTCCTACTATGCATATCCCCTTCGGGAGGTAAACGGTGATCACTGTGTAGTCGAATTCCCTTGGGACATTGTCATGAATCACCGCGCCACCCAGAAGTAGGATGTAGTCAGGTGGGATTGATGAGCTGAGCTTCACATTCGCCAAGTCATCAACATTCTTGGTTCATTTCTTTGTCATAGTTTGGGAGGGCCCATATCGATGTGCAGTCAATGGGGATGCTTTCACTCCTCTTGTCGATGAAGCTTGTGCTCTTGTGGACATGACCTTCTCAGCCATGAGGTCTATCAGAATCTCTTCGACAGATTTCTCTACTGCGCTAAAGTCACCTGAAATACATGCTTGAGATATGATATCTCAGGTCGGTGCACAAAAAGTCAAGGTAGCAAAACGGATGGCAATGTCTCAATAAGCATAGCGCGGTAATAGTCAGCGCTTTGTGGGCTTGAATAATCATAATTAGAAAAAGTGTCCATGTTAAGACATTTGACGAGTTAAATATATAACATTGTAACAGATTCTTCCAACAGGTAGGAATTCCTCGATCAATACAATTCCATCCATTATGGCGCGGTCCCAACGGTCCAATGGTGAACGTTCCAGAAATAACTGCATTTCTATCCATTCTAGAGCGTCGTTCTAACGGTTGGGATGGCTCCAACGGCTATATCACTCTTCTGTGGTGAAGTTCCAATCTACGATGTTCTGTTGTTTCGGCGAGGTTCGAGTTCTACAAGCCTTCCTTCTGCGAAGTCTTCTCTATAACCTCTTGCAATTTTTCTAGCTTTTCTTTCTTTTTACTGAGTTTTCTAGATTTCTTTCCTTTGATTTGCATCTTTGAATTCCTCTTTCCATTCTTGTTCTTATCTCCTCATGGAAAAGTAACTTTTCATAGCTGAGGGCCTTTCACAGGGTTCGAGGGTAATACAACTTCTCTTACTATTTCTAGAGTAGATGCTCTACTCTCCTGTGTGTATAAGTTCTCTAAGTCTTCTTGTGTTATTTCAACTTTGACATCTACGTCTCTAGCCCTCAGTTGCTTCTACTTGTCGTCCTGTTCTTCTATTAAGCGTGCTATTCTCCTAGCCATGAAATCCCTTAATTTTTTTTTTCTTCTAGAGATTCCTCTTGTTATTTCCCATGGATCTGATCTTACTCGATCCAAGTATTTCCTAACAAAAGTGCAAAGGGAGTGTTCTTCTCAACAAACTTAATGACCTCTAATTCTTCTTTTGTCGATGTTCCATGAGCAATCATAGGTACATGGGCAAGTATTCCACATAGTTTTATCATCTTTCCTTTAAACAATCCTATTCCTCCCACTGAAGGAACCATAACAGGATTTCATAAGATTTCCCAAGTTCTTTATGTCATAATGTTCATCTGTGTTTCTGCATCCTATACACAATTGTTACAAGGGAAGAACTTTCTATGGCCAAGTGTAAACCACAACAGAAAAATGTGACTGCAGAAATCAACTCAATTCCAACATATTCTATATAGACTAATGTGCAATACAAGAAAGAGGCCTACCTCGATCCAACATTTGATGATGTTCCACCATTGAGCACTTTGACCCAAAGCTTTATACCTGCAAGAATTTCTCAACAAACAAGAAAAGCAAGTAGATAGTGATGATATAAAAGGGATTAGCACATCATATAGCATAATCCATTAATAAACGTTACAAACATGACCATGGATAATAATCATATATTTACAAGATACCAATAAGACGGGAAAGGAGTATTTCTATTAGTAATTGATCAGCAGAAGTGTCAACATTACAGACTTCTGTGTCGGCACAGTTCGAAACCAAGAAACCAAGTTCCTTCCAACTGGGTCTCCACCACTCAATCCTCCACCAAAGGCAAGCTCGTGAGAAAGAGGAAAAAAGGTCCTCTCAACAATAAGGGAAGAGCTTGGGGGTTGACCACTGTGTTCAGACTTTAGGGACAAAGGGATGCAGACTCAATATGAAATAATTTCTCCAGAGTAACTTTTCTCTCAAATTTGAATGCTTTCTCCTTATATTCCATAGTTTGAAATTGTGCTCTTATAGCCTCCATAATGAAATTGAAGGGTTGAGTCAGAACATTTCAAGTATATGGAAGGCCAAGGATCAGAGATCATCTGTCATGACATGGAAACCTGACCTCATTTTGTATTTTCTGGCACAAATCTTGATATACGCGAGCTGTAATGGAGAAACAAGTGTATACACATATTTCATAGCAGTTAGGGAGCGTATATGTGGAAAAATGTATAATTTTTAGCTCTGGATTCATAAAAAAGGGATGAAAAGTCTACATAGGGAAATGGAAAAAGGCCCTGTATGCAAGATAGAAATGGTGAGGCAAATATTGTTATAACAAATGCCCCCCTAATGTGTGAGATCAGAGGAGTATCTGCGATGACCGAAATACATTATAAATAACCCAGAAGTGGAGTGGTAGAGAACCAGTTGGATGAACTCAATTTCTCATTACATTCTGTACTAACTTTGCATATATGGCTACCAAGAATACAATGTAGATCCATGTGGAAAATATACCAAACAAGTGCTCATGGTCATGAATAAGAAAATACAAATGCGGTTGTATGCCAAAAGATGTCATAGTCACAAACAAGGCCCAGTGAAACTAGTCTCAAAAATCAATTTGAATATATATGTATACCATGGAGTACAATCTGATCTCCCATGATCACTGAAGTCAAATAGGTATTGGTCCAATGAAATGGAAGCAACAACTCAAGAAAGTTGCGACCACATAGTGATGTCTTCAAGTCTTCTACACTATCCGCCAATGGTGCAAGTCTACATCATGTGAATAAATAAGTTGAGGTCAAAAACGATGAGACATCGTTTGATTGTCGATCATTGAAGTATACCATTAACAAACGTGAGACAACCTATCGATAATGAAAGTAGGTATCAAGGCACCAAGTACATCTCTACAAATGTGAATAAAGGAGTTGGTGTCGAACACTTGAGAGATCCATTGATCAGGAGACATTGATGTATTCCCATTTGTCAATGGTGAGAGAGCCTACCACCAATGACTGCAAGCCTCAAGGTACTCATAAAACTCTAGGTCCCATATCCAGATTAAATGAGTTGAAGTCGATGGAAAGAGACCCGCTGAAAGGAGAGTATTGAGGCATCTCTCATCAGTCAGCATGAGGAATAAATTAGGAGCTTCATAATTTGGTGGAGATTGGACAAAGAACATGTTCACGAACCAACGACGCTGTGTGTCTTCTGCGTGAGCCAAATGAAAGCGGTACATGAAAAGGACCCTCTGAATATCAACCAATGATGAAAAACTGCTGACGAAGGCAAGGAAACCACCAATAAGGCTAATGGAATCCAAGACACTGCATGAATCCCAAAGTGTGAATAGATGTCTTGCCATCGAACACAAGGGAAACCACCCAGTCAACGACCAATGATGAAATGTCGATTGTTGGGTTCAAGGTGACCTACCAATGATGAAGGTAGGGCAAGGGTGAATGATAATACCAAAGTATCATGTGATTTTGTGACAAACTGAGGGTATGGCCAACATGAAAATTCAATATCTCTGAGGAGTGGCCGACATAGGTTGATAGACTTCCTTTTAACAAGAGCATGAGACATACGGTGGACTCTTACAACATGGACTCAATGATGTGACAATTAGATGCAGGATGCATCAATAACGTTCTATATAGGGACTAGAAGAGTAACTAGTTGATAGAGAAAACTCTGTAGTGAGATTAGCTTCCTAAGGCCATGCTAAACCCAAAATTATGATGACACAATGACTCAATAACCTTGTGCTTTGTTCAAAGGCGACACGACTGCTGCCAATTACAATATAGTATTCCCTTCTTGCCTGTCTTTTTTGTTTTTTCATAACAAATGAATGCTATGATACAGAGGAGGGAACGAGTGTCGCAAGTAAGCAAAACTAGTTTCAGCAGTGGAACATACCTATGCTCAATGCAAGGAAATGCATGTGAGATATGGACACTCGGGGTGATGTTCCCTCCAGGTTATAGGGTGTCAAATTGCGAAGGATAAAAAACAAGGCTCGACTTGGTTGAGGATGCAAACTGCTTAGGAAACGATTTATAATGCAAAGAGAGAACTGGCTAAAGGCTCAATACAACAAGCAAGGGCATGAGATGAAATCACAACTTAACGCCAAAAAATGTCTTTTTTTATATCTTTTAGTCTACTTGGTGTGAAAAAGGGGTAAACTTGTGCCAAATAGACATCTTTCAAATCCAATTTACGAGTGTGAAAAAGACAAGTTCACTCGGCAATCTTTTCTATTTTTGATAGCGAGTTGGAAAAGAGCTTAACTGGGACTCATGATATTTCAAATCCAATTTTAATGAGTGTGAAAGGGACAAATCACTCGGCGATATTTTCAGTTTTTGGACGAATCAGAAAAGATCTTAACTAAGACTCGTTATTGGGAGTTTGCGGGTAATAAGGCTGCATGTGCATGAATGAGAAATGAGGCTCATTGTAAAGTCACATATTGAATTATAATGGACTCCTGGTCCTAAGGAAAAAAAAACTCGGCATGGGCACCAAATGACAAAGAGGTTCTAACTATGGTACCCATGTTTGGTAAGTCTCTACCATTTATTAATGATGTTATTAATAACAGATGGAGGTTTATGCGTCACAATAAATGGGTTTGTACCTAAGGCATAAAAAGCGGTAGTCGAAGGATAATGCAAAAAAATGCATGATGGAGTAGATACCTATATTATATGCTAGGTTATGAATATACCTGCTAGAGGAGATGAACGACCAACCATGACGTTGAAATCCGCAAGAAAATTGAGTCAAAACTACAAAAACCAACTTAAAACTATTCTTGAATTAGTCCATTAGACAAAACAGTAGCATAAAACTATATCAAGTGGGTAAAAAATGGCTTATAAATAGCCATAAAATCAAAATTTAATGTATCATTTTCATTTTTACCCAACAAGTGCAATTTGGACTAAAACACCTCCAAAATTCAAACGACGATCATGGGAGCAATAGACAACGCAATCATGCACCGTCTGGACCAGGTAACTCTTCATCCCATCCTCTTTAAATTCAGTGGTTTACAATTTTGAGTTAGGTTCTATTTTGTTAGTTTTTAAGGGCGCAAATTGGGTTTTTCGGTATACGTGAGTTTCTTTGAATAGGTTGTGTATACGACTAGCTATACACCCCTGTGTGAACTACAAGGGGGTGTATATCAAGCCCTACCTGCGACTGTTTGTAAATAAACCACATATACGTGCGCAAATGGTAAAAAAAGATGTTTCTAACTCAAAAATGATTTGTTTTTTTGTAGGATGGTATTGGAATGGAGAGAGCAAGAGCATGAGGAGGTAGATGCAGTAGTGAATCAAGATCCAGTGGCTCAAGCAGCTTTAAAAAGATTGGTTTTTTACAAGTTTTGGGCTCTCAAAGGAATGAGGGCCCAAGTGAGGTTGTTGGAAATGCTGGTGGGATATTGGGATCTCAATAGCAAGAGATTTATCCTTGATGGACAACCATTAAGGATCAAAGTAGAGGACATCTACTTCTTGACTGGACTTTCACACCAAGGAGAGGTTGTGGATCTCAAGTCACGCGGGGCAGGGAGTGGGATGAAGATCGAAGAATACATAGAGGCCCACTATGTTGCAGGGACTCCCATGGTGGGAATTCAAATCCATATCTGGGCTATAGGTAACCTCATCCTGAAGATTATTGTGCTCGTTCTTACAAGGATCATAGGATCAGCCTTGTTGCATCAAGCATCGAGACCACTTATGTTTTACGCACTAGAGTGTGCGAGACCCACCGTCTACGATTGGTGTACCTCACAGCTGACCAACATGAAAAGTCAGTTGACAGAGTGCAAGCAGGGGGGAAGCGAAACTTTGGATTTGCCTCTATCCTTTGCAGCTTCTTTTTTGAGTGATTCCCAGGTCTGGGACCTAGAGTGGAGATCATTCCTAGAGGACCACATGATCTGGATATGGTGCGATGGATCGAGGTCATGAGACGACACGGGGGAGGTAGGGTGGTGACACCCTACAATGATGATTTTTTCTTCTGGTGGCAGAGACAAATCATAGCTTTGGACGACTATCCCTATGCGGGAATCGATTTCAGAGGAGATCCTTATATGCCGCTTCCACCAGGAGCTGCCTACGATGCCATAGGTAAAACTTTTTTATATATTTCATTTTTTTGTATTTTTGTATTGAAGAGAATAAGAATATTTTTGGATGGTGTTTTAAATATTAACTTGATACTTGTGTGATTGGAGATGTGGGTCCGCAATGGCCAGAGATATTCCTATGACATAGGTGGAGGCACTGGGGAGATGAGGCAGTGGGAGGAGAAGTGGAGAGAGTTCTACAGAACGTGCAGGGTAACCTGTCTGGTTTGACACAAAGGATTCCTATGGTTCAGGTGGAGGATCCACCTGAAGCCATGCAGCGACAGGTTGTTGGTGTACCTAGAGCATGGGTACAACTCTTTCGACGTCTCACAAATGCCATGGTTTTCTATCATGATACACATCCGGTGCCATAGGCGTAGATGTCATGGGACACGTATATCTACTGTATATGTATTTTGAGGGTTTTAGCCCCAATTTTGTAATATAAACACCATGTTTTTTGGAAATATATAAAGAGGGATCTTCGAATTTACTCATATCTTACAATTTAATGGTCTTCTTTTCTTTATTAATGTGAAAAATGCCAATCTAAAACATAATTAGTGTAGGCATCAGATACATGATTAGAACTTCTAGGAATGTGAAACTATGTAATAAAATCAAATTGTCGTTCTAAAAGACGTACTCGTAGGAATCGACGGAGTAACGTCGGATCAATCACATGGTAATGACCGTTCAACTGACATATGACCAACTGAGAATCCAGGCGAACCTCTAGAGAGAGAATACCATGTGAGATAACATCACACAAAAGTGCTATGTCAACGCTATATTTGGCCACATTGTTCGTGGATGGCCCTAAGCATACACCACCTGAAGACTCCAGTAGACCCTCGGGTGAGTAAATCACCCAAGCGGAGGAAGCCAAGTTCCATGTATGACGACTGGCTCTGTCTACGAATCCTAGGTAGACCGAAGACTCCATTGACATCTGTCAACCAAAAGGGAAAACTCGATAAACAAGCCGAAGACAAAAAGAAAAAAGATGTATATGCACTAAATTTACATTAGTATACAAAGGGTTTCGCTCAAGCCCAGAGCTCAAGCGTAATACCTTTTCAATTAGAGCCCATTTCTGGGCTTGGCCAATTTGTTCCCTTCATAATCTTCCAATTCGTAGGCTCCTTTTTCTAGAACACATCGTACGATATAAGGACCATGCCACATGGGTTTAAAATTTCCTTCCCCTAGCGGTTCTTTGGCTTGGTCATACAAGAGGACCAATTCACCTTCGGTATACAACCGGGGATAGACAAACTTGTCATACTGAAACTTGACATATTTTTTGTTTGCCTCGATAGCCGTAAAGGTGTCTCGATGCTGCTCGTCAAGATTCTCTAGGTGCACTAGGCATCACTCTAAATCTGAAGTGTCAGGTAGGAGCTCGACTGCCAATTTGAGATAAGGGATTTCAAATTCAATGGGAAGTATTGACTCCACGCCATGCACTAATTGAAAAGGGGAAAAGCCGGTGCGAGTCTTAATTGAGGTTTGGTATGCCCAAAGTGCGGGATACAACATGATGTGCCAATTGGAATTACTCCGACTGATAGTTTTTTGCAAGATGGTCTTGAGAGACTTGTTGATGGCCTCTACTTGCCCATTTTCCTGGGGGTAATAAGGAGATGAGTGACCATGTTTAAACCCCAGCTTAGACGCTAGTTCTACCATCATTTCATGCTTAAAGTGAATGCCATGATCAGTGACAATCTCACTCGGGATACCGAACCGGGCGATAATTTGGTTGAACACAAAGAAGGTTGCAATATTCCAAGCTGGGGGTTGTTAAAACTTCCCCCAACTGGATTAGATATAGTTTGGGGAGTGCCCAAAGTGTAATACTGACCTCCTCCAGGTGGGAACCCGAAGGATTGAAGTGGAGTCATCATCCCAAAAGTATTGGTCGGAATCGACACCAAAGGGATAGGGATATAGGGTGGAATTTGTCCACTAGCTGGGTTGTTCCATCCAACCATAGAAGGATTAGACCCGAGGTTAAGAATAGGTACATTCCCTACATTAGAATTCGCTTGGAGAATATGAGAACCACCAAACAGGGAAGGAGTGTAAGGAGGTGTAGCGCCCCCAAGTCCAAGCTAGCGTATGGGAAACAATTGGGATGGCAGTTGAAAATTGCGAGGTGAAGTTAGGAATACCATAAGAAAATGGACTAGAAGCCATGTGGATGGTCTGAACATTGTAACTCGGCAAGTGGCCAAAACCCCCAAAAGGGTTCAAGGCAAGAGATGAAGCATTAACTATAGGCCGAGCCATAGTACCGGTGTAAGCCTCCGACACTGCAATTATAGTGGCTGCAGGTGTCGAAGGAGTGTCATTAATTATAGTGGGATTGGGAGTCGAAGAACTCCCAGTGTTTTGAATACTAGACTTGGTACTCATCCTTGTCGAATCACAAGTCTGAAAAGTGGATGTGTGTGTACCACTACTGATAACTCTATGCCTTTTAGAAGGCAAGGACTCAAAAACCGGTGATAACTGTAACAACCGACGAGACTTGCGAGGAAGATGGTCCGACTCCATGATGACTTATGACCCTTCGAAAAATAATAATATATCCTATGGCAACCTAGTAGTCAAAGAGCTTACCAAAAATTCAAACAACCAATATGCATGGAAACGGGCTAAAGTGGTTGAGTGGCCTCCCTCACAAAAGAAGGTATGTCTCATCCAGGAGAGACTTGAGACTCCTCGCTAAAGTTTGGAGGTTACCAAATCAGTTATAAGGGCCCTCGTGGGATTAACAACCAGTCGGTCAGATCCCCTCGGAGAGGTAATCCTCCATAAAGGTTATGTGTTGTCCGACCCTTATCTGTATCAGGGTACAAGAATATATCCTATGGCAACCTAGTAGTCAAAGAGCTTACCAAAACCTTGTTCATTGTCTCCTCACGTATGTTAATTCAGCAAAATCCACAAATACGAATAACCAGAAATATCTCTGACGCTAGGTGAGTATATAATGGCTATCCCTTCAACTAACTTCATGGGACCTCGTGATTAACTCCAAGCAGGAGTGGAGCCTCCCACCCATCGATTATACAATGGACTTCTCAAATCCCTCTCTATCTCAGAGATATATGTTGATTTAATTTCCTTGGATAATTTTACTCAAAAAATACTATTCCAAGGCACAACGGTTAGTTTGTGCACCCCAAAAATAAAATCGCGGACTAATCAATTTAGTTTAAAGTTTAAATTTTATTGGCCATGGTTACTTCAAAAAGTTATGGAAGCGAAACTCATGGTGTTATGACTCTGCCAGAAAATAAATATGGATATAATACAAAGTCTATCTTTAAATTTTCAATGAATGAGATGCTAATAAAAAAAGGCAGCCTTTAAATTTCAAATCAATCCAGAAGTAAAATACTCTATCTTTGCTAAATGAGCTAAGCTTAATGATAAAATGCTCCAAAGAAAAATGCAAAACCAATGAAAATGCCTATTGTTTTGTATTTTCAATATTCTAAAAAAGAAAATGCATGAACTGACATAATGAATTCTACTGTTTATAAAAGAAGTAACTCAAGAAGAATACCGAGCAAGCAAAACCCATAAGCCAAGGACAAATTTAAAATAGAAAACAAAGAGAAAGATCTACCAAAAATTCAAATCCAAACAGGCTTCCCGTCATCCCAGATAATTTCCCTCAACGCATTAATTCGTTGCAAAGACCTAATAAGGATCATCAATCCTTAAATCCTACCCAACAATCACTCAAACAAGCAAACAAGCAAGGGAAGCACAATTGTTCAAGAGAACAGAGCCTATATACACTTCCTGTAGTGAGAAAACAAGCATGTATAATGGATCTGCCATAGCCAGGCATGTATATGCTTTAAAACAAGGCAAGGCAAGGGTAAAAGGTTGAAAACTCAGACTCATAGTAGTGAATGATCCGGCCAAGCAAATGATACAACAAGTGTCAATAAAGGGAAAAAAATCAATGTAAGAAGAAAAAGTACTTCAACCGTTAAAAGGAAGATCTCTCCTGATCGCCATTTCAAGTACAAGGGAAAACTCTTCTATGGCTAAGGGTAAACCATAATATACATATGTGGATCAGATAAATCAACTCAATTCCAACATATGCTATATGACTCAATGTGCAATACAAGAAAGAGGCCTACCGATCCAACGCTTGATGATGTTCCACTGCTGAGCACTTTGACCCAAAGGTTTATACTTGCACAAAGTTCTCAACAAACAAGAAAAGCGAGTAGATAGTGATGATATAAAAAGTGATTAGCACATCAAATAGCATAATCCATTAATAAAACATTACAAACACGCCCATGGATGATAATCATACATTTGCAAGATACCGTGATACCACTGATAAGAAAGGAGTATTTATATTAATAATTGACCAAAGTGTCAACATTACACTTCCGTGTCGGCATGGTTCAAACCAAGAAACCAAGTTCCTCAACTGGGTCTCCACCACTAATCCCTCCACCAAAGGTAAAGCTCTCATGAGAAAGAGGCAAGAGGTCCTCTCTCAACAATAAGGAAGATCTTGGGGGCTAACACCGGTGGTTCCACTTAGAGACAAAGGATGCGTGACTCAACATGAAATACTTCCGGTGAGTAACTTTTCCTCAAAGTTAAATTCTCCTCTTTCCATAGTTCAAAATTGTGTTCTTATAGCCATCAAAATGCAACTAAAGGGTCGATAAGAACATTTCTAGTATATGGAAGGCCAAAGATCAGAGGTATTTTTTCGTGACATGGAAACCCGAGTCCATTTTGTATTTTATGGCACAAATCCCAATATACATGAGTTGTAATAGAGAAACAAGCATATATGCATCTTGCATAGCGCTAGGAGCCGTGACAGGAAAAAAATGTATTTTTATCTCCTGATTCATCAAAAAGGGATGAAAAGTTCCAATGGAAAATGGAAAGGCCCTCCAGGCAATATAGCAATGGTGAGGCAAATCTTGCTATAACAACAATCTATGTTGAAGTCTCCTATTCTTGCTTCTATTCACTCTTTCTATTTTAAGATCTCTGATAAACTAGTATCTCTATGATCATTCCGTGTTTCTTTTATCTATAATAATATAGCCTCTGATTTTCCTGCTCTTTTAGCACATTCTTAGTCTCTTGACCTCCTCCTCGGCTTTGTCTCATGCTCATTCTCTCAACTTTAGCAATAATTCTAGGGCAATCCAAAACTTCATAACCAATAGCTTTTGGCTAATAGAGGCAAATAGGACTTCTACCAGGGAATTCTTAGAAAGATGTCCTAGTCTTCTATAACTATAACAAAGAGGAATTTCTCTTGGGGATCCACAACCTTCCTCAGATCACAAGACTGGATCACAGGATGGACTTTTGCAAAATTATTTCTAGTATGCACCCACTTGTTAGTCCAAAATTTTTCATGCCTAGGAATAACATACATATCTTTCACTATTTCTATCGTGATTCATTCATATCATATCTTTCTTCGAAGCATTCTAGTTTTCTAATTAGGACCAAATCTAAACATACCTAGATCCATTCATTCAAAGAAAAAATTTCCACTTATCTTACCTTTTTCAGAGCACAAAGATTTAAGATCTTAATTCTTTCTTATTCATATCTCGACTTCTTTTTCTTAGCACGGAGCTTCACAGTCAAGTAGAATACCACGCACTACAACAATGGATCTATGCACAAAGATTCTCTTTCTTCGGCCCCATTAATCACGCTTTAGGTCCCCATTAATGGAACCATTTGTTGGCACAGGGTAGACCTAGTGTTCAACGCTACAACAACACACCAAAAAACTCTAACTACCGGCCCTCGGGCAACACCGCAGCATATGAAGTTTCACTCGAGGTAGAGGTAGGGGTTGCTGTAGACCAAGAACCTAGATGGGATGCATCTATGATTAAGCACAATACTAACAACAAAGCATCTAGAAATTAACATTGATTAGTCTTTTAATCCTTATTCACATCGTAGGTAAAACCCTAATTACGTAACAACGTAGTATTCAACAAGATCTACTACTAATTCCAAGCACTTAGCACATAGAAATCGAGAAGATCTATCATTCATTCACATTACTAAACACTAAGCTACTATATCATATGCATCTAACATACATAAATATGACAACATCAACATAAATCACATCAATCACACAAAGCAACCATAACACGTGATATACGTAGTTCACCCCAGCGCGGGGCTACATCCAACAACTCTTACTATTTATTGTCTTCAATCAATCAATCGGTTACATGCACAAAGCCACAAAAAAAACCTTACTCCGCATAAGACAGGAGATCTGTGCACACCCCACCAACTCCTCCTTCCCTCGTTTTCTATAATATCACGTATTCCTTTGTTACAATCACTTGCACTTAGCCCTACAAGTTCTCAATACACAATATGTACAGAGCTAACTCAATCACATAGATCCAACTGCTTATTACTTTATGCTTTAAAGTATAATACAACACTTAACACTTTATACCTCTTAGATCTAGTGTGTTTCTTGCATCACCTAGAGGAGCCTATTTATACATTACAAAAGGGCCTAAGCAGTAAGACCCATGGGCCGACATCCCATACCCATTACATAAACCCTAAACCCAAAAATCTCACAGTGTTGGGGTGAGATTCGCGGATCTCCCGCTTGCTTGGCACTCCCATCTCGACTGCAGTAAGTTGAAGTCCCAAAATTGGTCAAACATGACAAGAGTTTCCAAAAAACCTGGTCAAAGGCCAACATAACCATAATACTTCGATAATGCATCCTACACAACAACTTGTCTAACACATGGTCTTTGCATATTAACTCCAAGATAAATGAAAATATGATATTTATCTAATGTTTAACCCTAATTCATGTCAAATACTAAAGAAATGCAAATGGAAAATAAATTGGATCTAAATCATGCATATAAGTATGAAAATGGATTAATAATCATTAACACGGGTTATGGGTGAGAAATATGGGATGAAAGTAGGAGAAAGAAGATAAAAATATGACAATTCTTAGGCCCAACACTACTCTTCACTAATTCCTTTGTACATAGCTTTTAGTCTAGGAAAATAAAGAAAAGTATTAGTGGCATGATTATGCTCACAAATGCTATAGAATTCTACATTATTCAATGGGCACTACCTCGAGGGGTGATTTTTATTGCATTTGGAGAAAAATATGGATAATGCTCGCATTGCCTCTTCCTACTTATTTTTAATCCTAGTGTATGTAAAATCGTGATTCTAAAGAAATAATAATGGGTTTTAAAATTTTTCCAACAAATTACCAATTTTAGCACGATTAACGCCTCCTCCATATGACTTAGTGATTCTGACAACAACATCTCTAGGACCTTTCCCATTCTTTGAATTTCCCTATGGGTATATTTTGTATAAATAACAGATGTTATCATAGCCCACTTTGGAAATGTCTCCTCCTCCCATTAGGTTCAATAAGTCAAGAAATTTGTCTCTTATATCTCTAATCAAAACAGTTCACAAAGTGTCTTTATCTAAATTTCATTCTTTTGACCTTTCCAATTATATTGGAACCTATCCACATAGTCTTCCAAACTCTCATTATCTTTCTAAGTCATTTTAAATATTTCTTCTCGAAGGTCTCATGCCTTGTAGTAGTCTAATATTGGATAACCATTGATAAACTCCTTTGTCCTTACTAGTCTAATATTGGATCTTACCCCAAACCTTCTCTTTATTCTGATCTATGTGAAAAATGGTTATTACCTTGGGTGACTCTTATTGCACCACAAGAACTTGATCGTGCTCTTCGATTTCTATCTCTATTAATGCATCAATATGCTTCTAATATATATGTAAGACTTTGTGTATGAGATATTACAAGAATGATTATCAACAATTCCTACAATGCAAATCCATGTACCATGTACTATCTAGTTTAGCATAATAAAATATTGTTAAGCCTTTAACACCTCCCCAATAACAGTGCCAAAAATTATAGACTTACTAAATAAGTTATTAATTCTAATAGGGAATCTATCTCACTAGTACATCTAATTGTCAATGCAACACTTTTACACTTGTGAGGTGTTGTGAAAAGTATATGCAGGTCTCAATAACTTGTTTAAATGCTTAATACACTATTACAAAATGGCTAATTAGTGACTACATGACCAAAACGTTTAGTCACAACATTTTTTTAAAGTTAAACACATACTACCAAATTTTGAGCAATTTTAAGTGACACGATTAAAAATGACTAACTTAAATGATGATTTAGTCCAAAGAAAAAAAGAAAAATATGACTAGATAACAACTACATGAATATGAATTAGTAGTATTTATACAGATGACCACTACTGCCAATTAATTGAAATGACATGTGTTCAAGTTTATAATCTTTCATTAATAACATTGTTTTTTCCAGAAACCATGTTCCCTTTCAAAATAGAGTCATGTAATTGTTGACACACTGACTACACTAAGAAGGTGAATAGTAGGGCCTTTTTTCTCACAAAACTCCCCTTACAAAAACTCATTAGTTATTAATGCTATTCATAACTACCAAATGTACAACAATAGATAAAAACAATGTATATCAGAAATATATCATCAACAAATCATCACCAATAAGGATCACAAGGAACATAAGATGTATATACAATATTATTTTTATTACAAACTACAACCCTTGGGGTTTATCAACAACAACCTAATAGAGTAAAAACTCTACAAGAGCAAATCTATAATGCAAGACTCATCTTAGACAACTCAACACCTCAACCTAGATGCTGAGGCAACAACTCGCAATCGTGATATCAATCTATCAATAGCTATGCGACCTTTCAGTAGTGGAACATGCATGTACGTGCCCTACTAGTAGTACAACTCACATATGTATGCAAATACCACTTTACAACCTGTGTATCACATCTAATTTACATAGGGCTTATCCTTCAAGATGAACTCAAATCCTCTACAACCTACAATCACATTATCTTTTGTCTTTCATTGTTCAATTTGACCCATAACCAATCACAACACATCCAAGTTCTCCAACAACTTACTCATGCTCTCAACCATACAATATGAATGCCACTAATAATGCATGGCGAAATTGACATATTATATAAATCATATCAGTAATGAATAATAAGAGTGGTTCTCACTCCACCAACCAACACAAACCACATTACAACAACAATGCCAACATAAAAATGCAAGAATTTTACTCTCACACAACAAGAGTATCCATCAAGACAACAATGTAACCATACTAATGTCTCAATAGCAGATCTGAGCCCATAGAATACAGATCCGGAACCTCACATTCAGTATTCAAGAGTCTGTCATAATCTCACACACAAGTCTTCATGACTTCATCCACCATACGTGTTTCTTTCATTCAAAGCCTAATGTGATGTATACACGCCTGCTCATTGGAAATTAAGTGTATAACTCAGAAACTAGGGTTTGAAATTCAAGACTTTTCCATCATGATCTCTGACTTATTGAAACTTTGATGCATCCATGAGATCCTCCAGACTCCGCCTTCTTAGAATAGATCTTCAATACAACTCAAGAGATACACACAAGATATACTGTTCACAAGAGACCCTTGCTCTTATTTATACTCTCTAAAGTATCTTCCTTAGAAGAATCTTCTAGTTCCCTTAACCCAATTTCTAGGCCACTTAAACCATTTCTAGGTCACATAACCTACTTTTAGGTCACTTAACCCATTTCTAGGTCACTCTCTAACTCCATTTCTGGGTCGCTTAACCTTATTTTTAAGGTTATCCACTTTCCATAATTAGAAAGTTCTCCATTAAATATTCCTCCTTGACTTTTGTCACTTTCTTTACCATTTTAAATAATAATTTCTTCTTTGGTAAGTTCTTTGACTTGTGTGACCTTTTGGGGCTTCAAGCCTACATATAGCATTTTATACTACTCATGCTCCTCAACCATACAATACAAATGCTACTCAATCATGTATAAAAAATCAACATATTATGTCAATCATATCAATACTAAATCATAAGAGTGCTTCTCACTCCATCAACCAACACACACCACATCACACAACCATATCAAGAATGCCTTAAGAATTCACCACACAACAAGCAAGAGTCTCCATCAAGACAACAATGTAACAATACCAGAATTTCTATGGTAGACTTGAGCCCATAGAATGCATATTCTGAACCCCATTCAGTCTTCAAGAGTCTGGCCATCATCTCACACACACAAGTCTTCATGACTTCATCCACCTACATGCTCGTTTCCACTTAGCTATGTGACATGCCCCTCGCTCACTGGGGTTCAGATATAACCTCTAAACTAGGGTTTGTGAACCTCCGAGACTTTTCCATCATGATCTCAAACATTATTGAAACTTTGATCCATTCATGAGATCCTCCAAATCTACTCTCTCTTATAATAGATAGATCTTCAGTCACATGCTCAAGAGATACACACAAGAGATATTGTTCACAAGAGACCCTTGCGTCTTCTATTTATACTCTCCAAGTACTCTTAGAGGAATTCTAGGTCACTTAACCCACTTCTCAGTCACTTAACCTGGATTAGGTCACATAACCTACTTCTAGGTCATCACTTAACCCATTTCTGTGTCACTTAACCTATTTTAAGGCTAACCACTTCAGCACTAGTGTTCTCCATTAAATATTCCTCCCTGACTTTGTCACTTTTCTTTACCATTTAAAAAATAATTTCTTCTTTTCAAGTTCTTTGACTTCTTTTACCTTTTGGGGCTCAAGCCTACATATGAGGGTCCTCCAACTTCTTCGTAACCATAACTCTCAAACCATGAGGAGTTATGTGACATTCCACATACCAATCAAAATGGTATATGACAAGCACTATCCATATATAGGATAGTTCCACTGACAAATTAACTGGATATCTCAACTCATTATTCCACATAGAAATATAACCATACTACTTGATAACCTCTAATCAAAGAAAGCTGCCTTCCCAGGAGGGATTTCACCATATGTAATTCACACTTTGGAGTTCATCCACTTGTACACCTTATCAAACCATGATAATACAATAAAGATTCATCTTTACATCAATCCAACAATGCATCATATCCCAATGAAACCACATCAATCCATGTTGATATATTCATCATGTATCAATGACAACTCATTGATCCATTTCAAGATATGATGAGAAGACATGTGATACATCAAACTCTTTGACGCTTGACATCATTTAATCATCCTTGGCATCAATCCCTTAACATCAATCAATCAATCATCCTTTGGCATCAATCACCTTTGACATCGATCCTTTGTCATCAATCAATCCCTTTGACATCAACTTAATTAATTTAAACCTTTAACATCACGACAACATGATCCAACAAGAATATTAACATACACAAACTGCATTTAAACTCTTAGAGCCAATATTATCATCATGGTAGTTCGAATTGTGATTATTACATGGGATGACCATATGGTCATAAACCTACATAATACTATCTGCAAGTGTAGAACTTGCAATTTCTCCATTGGTAGATCTTGTTTCAAATTTATTGCATGCTCATATTGTTTTAAGATCCCATTATTACGGAAAGGGTAATTTCATTTCTTCGAAAGTTATCTATGATTTTTCTTCTTAATTTTTTAAGTTCTCGAATATTCCACATATTAGGATAGTTCCTCCTCAAGCACCCCATGTTAGGATTCTTCAAATGTCTTCGTGGAAACAAATCACCCTTCAAAATTACAAATTACATAACCACATAACTTGAAATCCCTCATTCTTAGGAATATTATGGTCTTTGACATCCTCAAAAATTTTGTTTGTTTGTTTATTTTACAATCTTAGCGTAGGTTTGGAGGAATGTCACATGCCTAAGAAGTGCCATATAAATCCTCAATTTGCAATTTCATTTTCCATCCACATTGTAACATAATTATTATTCACCAAAGAAATCCCCTAGCTTGAAAACCATAGGCTCATAACAAATTTACATCCCTTTGAATATATATATATATATATATATATATATATATATATATATCTAACTGTGGCGCATGTTTGAATTCATGTAATGTTGATTTCACAACTAGTTGAGTGATGTTCATGGAGTTGTAGTGAAACCTGTAAGGGCACAATTGGTGCCAAATGTTTGGCATTAGCAGGAAGGGGGGCATTTTAGGGGGGTCTGAGAGGCAATTAGTGAAATTTGGTTTCTTTCTCAGACGTTTTAGCAGAGGGGTTTGGGGTCGCATTGAGGAAATGATTTAAAATTTGAATATATATTGCAAGTGTCATGGAGAAAATGTGGATTCTTTTGAAAAGGCAGACAAGGAATTTGTAGTTGCTAGTTGATTTGGAGTCGAAATACCCTTCTGGTACAAAATTGACACATATTAGTATTATTGTTGTTTTATCATGGTCTTGAGGTGGATGATGACACATACTCTCCTTAAACCACTTTTTATTTTAAAATCCAAAAAAATCCCTTAAAAACCTTTTTTTTTTTTTTAAATTTGGATGGACTGAAAATATCAGTATATTTTTTTTAGGATTTTGCAGATAGATTTCACACCATAGGTGGATTGTTGCAATTTTAGATACCAAAAAATCTATTCTTGAAAGGTGTGCATCCAAAACAAATAGACATAGAATGAGTATTTTTCAAGTATCTATGTAAAAAAAATTTATTCAATGGATACCCAATTCATCAATTATGAAGCATAATAAGAAGATTAGTACTCTTATTCTCTAGGGTCTTATTCACAACCTCAAGCATTCACAAGGAATTGTAGGAATGGATACATAGAAGGAGAGGAAACATTGGATACCTTGAAGCTTGAATATGGCATTGAAACTAGTTATGGGAATGGATACATAAGAAGAGAGGAGGCAATGGAAGCCTTGAATCTTGAATATGGAATTGAAACCAATTCTATAATTGAAAACATAGAATAAAAGGAAACAATAAACACCTTTAATCTTGAATATGGCATGGAAACTAGGGACAGAGAATGTAAAAATGATGAATATGCTACTGAAGCATGTAGGCTTTCCCTTTAGAAAGTTGGATCTCTTGCTTTCAATTCTTTCATTGGTAATGGAAAATATAAGGATAGTGTTATTCATTGGTTGATAAGATACCATAATTATAGGTTGTGGAGTATTATAGCAGAGTTCCTTAGCCAACATAGATGGAAGGAATCAACCAAAGTGTTGAGTGTCTTGTTAAAAGAACCACTCAAGGATAATTACTTATTCATACATCGATATAAATATTGGGTAATTTCATTTCTAACTATATATATATATATATATATTTTGAAAATCATTTTTTGGGATGAACTAATTTAGAGTTTGTTCATGAATGATCCATAAACATGTGTCATAATGAAAAAAAATTCATGAGCTTGAACAATCCATTTATCAATCACTACATTAAGTGATTCTCATGGGTGAAGGGGGATTGGAACTAGAAAATTGAATCACGTTGTATCAATCATCACCTTTGGGACTCCCACCAAGTGGTCGGGACTTCCCAAGAAGGTCACTTGCACTTTTTGGTTTTGTATTTTTGTTTTTACTAGTAATTTTTGGCTTAGATGTTGTGTCTTAAGAGGTCCACCCATGCCCAGTTAATTACGAGGTATCACAAGTGTCCATATATCACAAAAAATTGGCCGCATGAGCATAACATCATGTTCTTCGAGGGATAAACCCTAGTCTATAAGGAGAAGGATTGCATGATTTCCCACTTGAAATTTCCATGTGTTTGTTCATTCAAATTTGAAAGAATTAATAGTTTAGTTCTTCATTTTACATGGTATCTTTAACAGTATGCCATGGAGGTATCCGTACATCTTGAGGGTTTTGTTCAATAGAATTCCACCACATACAAGTGTATCTATTGGATTTTGAAAAGAAAACAATCTTCTCTAAAATGTGATATTAACAAGTTTTACTTATTCGACATGACATGATATATTTTATTTATTGATTTTTCCTTTTCCCTTAAATATATTTCTATTATCATTTTCTTGGAAAAAATGACTAGCGTGCAATATGCCAAGGATTGGAAAAGACTACTCCATCGATGGTCCACCCAAAATTTTGTTTTTTCTGTTATGTGGAAGATAAATCTATTTATTTCTTTTCATCACTAAGTGTGATTAGAATAGTTTACAATAGCCAAGAACAAGTAGGTGCCTAGGCTTGAGACTCCAAATGGTATCCATCCTATAAGATAACTATTATTGTTTTTGGAGCATGAGATGCAAACAATAGTTGGCCCAATCCACTTTTCTACTATACCACAAGCTTGTGTGGCATACCCCAGCATATGGTATTAGGTACATAACTTTAATAAACGACCAATGGATGAAGATAACCGAAATGGTAAAAAAATATACATGCACATTATCCAACCATTGATCCACTAGTAAAAATAGATAGACGATTTAAGGAAATATATTGATGCAACCCCGAAAATAGAATGTCAATATTGCTTCATATGAAATGATAGTGTTGGTATCACAGATAGATGTGGATATTGAAAAAGAATTCAATTGTAGATAAAGATATTCTTCCAACCTATTATAGATATAATCCTTTTGAATAAGTTATTCATCTTGCAAGAGATATTTGGATGTTGGATAATCCAACCCAATCCTTGTTACTTAAATATTCCCCAAATAAGAGGTGAACTTTCCCTTATATTATAGATTCCTCTACCAAGAAATAAAATTACATTTGACACTACCATTCCTATAGATTAGTTTTATCCATCTAAAAAAGAGAGAAGGAGGGGAAGTGAGAGATGTACCTCATTTAAGACATTTGTCTGCTTACCCAACTACCTAGATCCAAAAAAAATAATCCCCCAATGTGGACATCAAGAAACAAAATCCATTCTCCCACTCTGAAATGGATTAGACAAAAATCAATCGATCTATGAAGATTAAGACAAGCATAGACATGCACATGTAAACACATACTTGAAGGAAATATGCCAAGTATATTAATGAGAACTTCAAAAGGAAAATTACAATATTCATATGATGTTGCAACGACCCCTCGGTCCTCTTTGTCCAACCCTTGCTTGAAAGATCCACAACTCAAAATAAAAATGATTTTTGATTTTCTCTCTTCACCATGTGGAATGCCTCCACATAGGGCATTGAGAGGCTCAAATACCTTGTGTATATTTGAAATTAGCTGAGGATATGGCTCCAATAGTTGTGATATCTCTCTTAGATGCAACCCATGAGTTACCCGATCAAACCAACTCGATCCATCCATAGTTGTCTTAGAGGAACCTGTGATTTCCTCCAAGATTCCCTTAGCCAACTCAACACTCCCTTAGAGTGGACAAGAGATCGTTGCAGTGCTCCCACTGAGATGAACAAGGAGAACTAGCACTCCCTATGTATGAGTAAGGGAACATTGATCTTCCAAAAATTCACCAAGATGATTAAATCCCTAGCAAAAATAATTGTTTCGACCATCAGATGATGGGGCTTCTTCTTCTAACATGTTTTTAGGGTTACAGCAAGTTTTTTCATGGTTTCATTTGAGATGCAACACTTAGGAAAATAAATGCAACAATAAAAGTGATACTTGTAACAATTCTATGACACTTAAGACAATGAAAGTGAGACACTTGTGACACTATCAAGTGAGGAATGTTTATGTGTAACATATTTCCCCTAAAGTGTGAAGTCAGAAAATGAATTTTGATTTCCGAAACACTTTGTAGATTATTAGAAACAAGGGTATGGAGTCGAAGAACCCTGGGTAGAAGTTGTAGACAACTATCAAACAATTTTAATATGTGTTCCATCCCCAAGGAAAGAATGGCTCATGCTCTAATACAAATGAATCAGAGAATGGCCACCAATAAATACACCGTGGATCCATGTGATGGTATTGAATAAGAAGATGGACACCAAAGATACAATGGATCCATACCTCCATGACACGAATTGGATTGTAGCCACGAAAGTATACATAGTGGAGCTACGATGTGATAAGAACATAGACATAGACCAATACAAGGTGTATCTATGTTAAAATATGTATATCAATCAAATAATCTCTTACTGCAACCCGGGTAAAGTGTATATGCAGATGAATACTTTACCCAGGGTCTTCATATTGATCCTATAACAGTACGATTATGTCCATATGAATAGATGATTTTATGTGAAGCATGACATAAACCACTTGATTTCTGGTTATTGGGGTATATCACTAACAAGTGTGAGAGAAATTACCATTAATGCTGATGATTCCAAGGTACTTTTAAATTACAATCTAGTGAATGTGAATAGACGAGATGAAGTTGACCATCCTATGGAATCAATCGGTTAGGGCTCATTAATGCATACCCACTACAGAATGCAAGGAGGCCTTCCATTTAGGTATGCATGTCTCAAGGTATTTTGTTCCTAAGTCTATTTCCCAGATAATTTGTTGACCCATCAGAAAGAATCGTCGAAGAATGGAATTGATGTATCCCCCATCGACGACACAAAACATGTCAGCTTGAAAGTGATAAGACATAGTATATAAAAATGGAATGACATAGGTATGGGAACTAGAAACATTGTATATGGATGGATTTTGAGGTGAAGACTTCCCTTGAACACTCAGGAACGACATAATACTTGGAAACATCGAATTGGAGTGGACCAAAACATAATGCAAAAAATGATGGGGCATTATTTGGATAGGTTCAAGGAGTAAAATGACTCATAGGATTGATTCAATTTGGAGGCTAATGGATTATCCAAGTGTATGGTGAGTTGAAAACAAGTGTCATGCTCAAGGGAGACCATAAGAGCTACCTGAAAATATCTCGAAGGCAATCACTCCACTTCCTTCACTCTACATTTAGATAGATGAGTATCTCCTATATGAATAGATCGAGGAGGGTTACACATACTCGATATAACTTCTGTTCAGTGAGTTACCCTTCCTTTGTTTAACGAATCGGAATAAGTATGGGTTGATTCTATATGGCCCCTTCAATGTAGTTTCAGGAGAGTCCGTAGAAGGAAAACTTGACATAAGCTTAGGGATTTTGAAAATAACTTAAAAAAAATCCGGTTATCTTTTTCGATTTTAGTCTCCTCAGGTCCAAAATTATAAAATAATACGACGGAGAAATTTTATAGTCAAGATTTGACTAGAGCATTCATTTTCATAGTTAGTTTGTTGGGACCGAATAAGGGGTAATATACCACCCAACATATGACTCTTCATATTTTAATGAGCTCAAGTATGAAAATTTTGATCAATAGCATTATAAGGTAATAAAAAAAGTCTTTTCTTTGTAATTTCTTACATAATCAAATCATTTTGAGAAAATATG
Organism: Picea sitchensis; assembly: GCA_010110895.2. Taxonomy (NCBI): domain Eukaryota; kingdom Viridiplantae; phylum Streptophyta; class Pinopsida; order Pinales; family Pinaceae; genus Picea; species Picea sitchensis. Next base: position 47,129 of record SNQJ01S0011887.1, read on the forward strand.
TCAACGAGTTTCTTAAAATTGACAATAATTTAGGAAAAAACTAAAAACTAAATATTATTAATATGAAAAAAGGATGTGAATGACTCTATTTGGAAATAGTAAAAATCCAATTAGGGAAAAAACAAGTCATTTTCACCTTTCATTTCACAATTTTCCCCTCCTTGAGTTTTCCCCCCCTTTGGAGTGATTTTTCTGGCATTGATTGCGGGAGCTACAAGCGAACATTCACAATTCCTTCATGACTAGGTTGGTACTCTAACCCTTCTCATTCATTTACATTCTTTATTTTTTATTTTAAGCCTTTATTTCATGAGTTTGGGCTCTTTATAAAGCCCTAGAGCATTGAACATGATCAGCGCTCCCTTAAGCAATTGAGGGGGGTGTTTTTCGAGTTTTTATATCCCTAGTATTCCTTCTAGGAGAGTGCTAGTGATCTGTTTTCTCATTCAAGGGAGCACTGGGCGCAAAAAAAAAAAATTAAGATGTGAAAATGCAATTTCTCTTTTTGAAACTTGGATAATTTGATTCTTTTGTGGATTTGTAGGTTTGCATTAGATAATATGATTGAATGGAAGGAAAGAGAACGTGAATTCGATGATATGAACACCTTACAAGACCCTCAAGTGAGGGAAGATTTACGAAAGTACTATTTGTTGAAGTACTTCAAGCTACAAAACATGAGAAAATAAGTCCTTTTGCTTGAGTATCTGATTGGGTTATGGGACAACGATAATCAAGTGTTATAGATAGGATATCATATTCTTGATATCGACATTGAATACATATATTTCTTGATGGGGCTTTCGAAGAGGAGATCACCCATCCTTTTGTTTGGACACTTGTCTACTCCACTGCTAACAAAGGCATATGTTACCCAGTATTGTGTGTCAATATCACGATTAGTAGGGGGAAGAATAGTCATAAAATATGTTATGGACCTATATATATGATCTATTATCTTTTCTATCACTAAACTGGTGGGAAGCACTAGTGCCCATATTGCTTCCAAATCTCAAATACCATATGCTATTAAGTGCTTGGAGCCCAGTATTTTTAACTGGAGTGAAGGGTTCTTGAGAAACATCAAAGAGAAAATATCTAAGTGTAGAATAGGAAAACATAATCAATTTGGATACATATATTTATTAGTTTCATTATTCCTAGAGAGAGTACCACAAATAAAGCCACAGGTTGCATTGATAGCATGCCTCGCATATGAGCCCTGGATGGAGAGGTGGAAGAGTCTCTCACCTTGGTTGGGGAATTAACCCTTAGCCTTCTACTTTACCTCTAAATTATTCTCATGGTGGAGAAGGCATCTCATGGTTATAGAGGATTTCCCATGTGTTGGAGTTGACTTTAGGGATAGTGCAAATTAGTACTCCCCAAAGAGGCACAGTGGGATGCGTCAAGTAAAAATACGAAATATCATGAGCTTGCAACAATGGTATTTTTGTTTTTATATGTATATATGTATTTTTGTGTTTTACAATTAGGGATATAAATCATTTGTTTTTGTCATGCATACATAGGCATGTCACGTCTGGCGGGGATTCTAGCATTAGGATGTCATGGTGACGTTCAGGTAGCAACAAAGGTTGGTGTCAGAGTAGGAGGACTCCATGAGGTGGAGAGGAACCTTCATGGGTTGAGCATGGGTTTTCCTTCCATGAGGACATATGATGTACCCTTACAATTGTAGAGGGCACACAGTCGAGGTGCCTGAAGGCCTCAGTCCTCTGCTACAATGAGTGGCCAGAGAGGTTGTGTGTTATGTTGAGCATAATGTAGTGAAAGATGATGAGTAGAGTCTCCTGACACAATAGTCTTTATGATGATGTCATGGGAGTAATGGCCCACATTTTTTCCCTTCTATGTACTTTTTTGGATGATTTATTTTGACACACTTTTGCTACTTTATATACATGCATATATATATATATGAGTTTTGTTGTGGCTACTTATGTTTTTTTTAATGATGTGATGTTTTTATTTACATGCTTTATGTTCTGAATGATTATCTATGTGTAAGGTACCAATCCAACATATAATTTTCTAACGAGTCTATGGTCATATTAAGTTCTTTCGATATATGTCTATATTCTAAAAATTCAAAAGATCTTTTGAGACAGAGAACCCTTCGATGGAGACATAGAAAAAATGGATTACGAAGAATGTATTCATGGTTTATTTGATAGAGCACAAGTTGAGAATCAAGGTTGATAATAAATTGAGATATACCTAAATAAGAAGCTTCAGTTAAAAGTCCAATGACAACATGATATTCTACAACGTTATTGGTTGCAGATCTGAGGAAAATTCCTCTTGAACTAACTAACTCACCATAGTGGCAGATGACCAAAGCTGCAGAAGTGATATTCTGGGTATGTCAACTAGAACCATTTGAAAATCCAAAATAGATAGGAAAGGATGATGACATATGCACATTCAAGCACAAAGAAAAGTATAAGCATATTTAAAGAATGGGGAAAAACTCATGCATGCAAAAGAAAACACACACCAAACCAAAAATATATAGTACAATAATGTACAAAGCACACATGCGAGATATTCTATGCATAGTACTTCTTTAGGTAAATCCCATTTCAAGGTTCACCGAGAGATAATCCATTGTAATCTACTAATTCATAGGCACCTCTCTGTAGCACACACTTCACGATGTATGGCCCATGCCACATATGTTCTAACTTCCCTGCACCAAGTTTGTCATGATCTTGGTCATAGATCAGGACCATATCTCCTTCTACGAAAGCGCGATGTTGAACATACTTATCATATTGAGTCTTGATGTGTTTTTGATATGTCTTGTTTATTAGAGAAACATCATGACGGGTGTCATCCAAGTTCATTAGATATAAAAATCATTCTTCTTCAACATAAGTATGCGGTAGGAGTTATACGGTGATTTTCAAGGATGGAATATCGCATTCAATCAGAAACATTGTTTCCAATCCGTATACCAACTGGAAGGGTGTAAATCTAGTGGTGGTTTTAGCTGAAGTCCGATAAGACCAGAGTGTGGAGAAGAGTTGCAAATGCCAAGAGGTTTTGTTCACCCCCACCATGCACTGAAGAATCATTTTCAGGACTTTGTTGATGGCTTCAACTTGTCCATTTTTCTGACGATAGTAAGGGGATGAGTTTTCATGAT
>SNQJ01S0011887.1:54989-86496 GCA_010110895.2 Picea sitchensis
AAATCATATTAATCATTACAATATGTTGCGTAGTCAAAGGAAGAGGTGCGGGGAAAGTTCCCATGAGAGAATAATATTTCAATAGACCTACCGCTACACTTTCATAAATAATATTTGAATCCCCAAATAATGGAATATTGTTGGTTGTTTGCGTGGGAGCATCGGGGGTGAAATAATCTAACTAATCTATGGTCATTATTTTTCCTTGATGAGGAAATTGGACACATTGAAAGATTGATGAAGTGGCAACATTCATAACATAGAACCAAATTCTTCCTAGCAACAAGTTATAATTGAGGGGAGTGTCGACTATTTATACATCAACGGAAACAATTTTTCTCTCCAGTTGAATGACTAAGGATTATAACAATCCATGAGGTCGGAAACCTCTTCCATAAAATGATTTTAACATGGTGGGATATTGATTAAGACTAGGTGATTTAAGGCCTTTCTAGGGAGATAAGGACACGACACATGTTGATGCTCCCTCATCCAATATCGTGTGATGAATATGTTGATTGTGGACAATGACATCAATTTATAAAGCAAGTTGGTGAGAGATTCATGATTTAAAATTGTCTAGATTGAACATGATATTATTTGATGACTCTGGATCTATAGCTCTGATGGATACCAAGAGAGTTCTAGATTGGCTAGGTTAGTGTTGTAGAACTTCAAGAGGCAACATGGAACAAAGTGCTTCGGCCAAATATCCAACAATGTTGTATTTTTTAGCAGCACAAGAGTTAGGATTAAAGGTTGACTTTATGATTGTTCTCTTGGGTGGACGTAAGACAGAGTCAAAATTAAATTTTTCAATTTGGAGAGGTCCAGACAGAGGGGTAACTAAAGTGGAAGGTGGATAAGTCACAATTCCATTAGTTATGCTTTCCTTATCGGGTTTACCTCATGGTGTGTCATATGTCATAGTGTGAGTGGTCAAATATACACCATTAAACATATAAATGTGTGCACTTGATGAAGCATCCTCGTTAGGAGGATGACTTGGATTGCCTCCTTGCAGAGGTGCATGATTTTCTGCAACGAATGACTACTACTATGGAAAAGGATGTGTCAAGATAACGGGTTGAGAATTTCCTTTAAATAATTTAGGAACTTCTTCTCGGTGAGGACATGCTCGTGTGTAATGATATTCAACACCAATGAGACATGGACATTTTGGTTTGCATTGTGGTTGATTTTCACCAACAGGTGGTTGGGTTTGTGTTTTTGTATTTTTCAGTTTGATTATTATTTTTCTTGGGTTTATTCTTATTTTTCCTTTCCCCCCCTGATTGTGATGGTGAAGCAAATTGGAATGCATTCACTTCAGATAATTTAGTAGGGGTGGAATTTGATGAGATTGGAATATGAACTATAGTCAAGGAATTTATTGAATGATTGGTTGTGACAGTCGATTGTGAAACAAACTGAGTTTTGATGGAATCGATAACACCATCTAAATGAGCGACAAAGTATGGTTTTGATTGATCGATTGTTGTACGAGGAGCATTCAGGATAAATTCATACAAAGTAATGGATTGGGAATAAACTAGATCCAAATAGTGGGCACGAGAGATGACTTCCTCTTGTGTGACTACACCACTCATGGCTACATCCCGAGCAATAGGAGGTAATAGTGATTTTTTGAACCATATGGCCAACAACTGGGCGGGAATGGTTTCTTTGATCAACCGTCATTGTCGTCTCCATTCATGAATATGATCATAAATATGTACAGAGTTGGTCTAACGAAGGGAGGTCAATAGTTTCGTGTTGGTTTCATATTTGATGGGAAATTAGAAATGGGTGAGGAAATCCATGGAAAATGAATTGAAGTCTTGAAAAGTTCCCCATTATAACTCAATGTATCATTTATCTATTGAACCCATAAATGTATGCTAGAAAAGTTGTAAACAAATAGAGTCATCCATTAGTGATTTTGATGAACACCATAAATGAAACATCATGATGTGGTTATTAGGGTCTTCTTCAAGTTTACTATCAAATTTCAGAATATCAGAAGATAATTTGGCTAGAATGACTAGCCAAAAAGGGGAGTGTAATATGTGATTGTTTGTTAATCTCGACAAATCTAGTAGATCTAAAGTAGTTAAGAAAGGTAATTGTCAATTGGCTTGAGGATGAAACTAGTGTGGATTAGGAACACCAATAGGACCGTAAATGAGTTGTGGTGGATAGTCATATCGAGAAGTTCCTCCCATATGTTGTTGTTATGGATTTTGACTAGCAAAAGTGGGATTCATTTGTTGAGGAATTTGCATGAAACCCATTTGGCCCTGGGGAGTATAACTAGTGTAACCCAAGGGAGGATAGGGAACTTGACCTTGAGGTGGGTAACCAGGTTTCCCTTGGGGAGGCTAGCCAGGTTGACCCTGAAGAGGGTACCCCAGTTGATTTTGAGGAGGGTAACTGATTTGACCCTACAGTGGAAAACATGATTGGCCTTGAGGACCCCAAGTGGGATTTAGGACACCCAAGAAGGGTTTTCTAGAATATAGTCCAAAAGGATTGGGATTTAGTGATCCTCCTTGTGGGTTGGGATTTGAAGATCCTCCATGATGTGGTTGATGAAAGGGTCCTCCCTGGGGTGGTCCCCAGGACTATTGCAGGTTTCCGGTAAAAGAAGTTTGAAATTGTCCCCCTACCATAGGTTGGGTAAAAACTGGGATTTACACGGTTAATAGGGTTTCCCCCTAGTTGGGATTTGTCCAATGAATGAGGGTTTCCACCCAGTCAGGATTTTTCCACTATACAAGGGTTCCCCCAGTCGATATTTTTCCACTAAACGAGGGTTTCCCCCCAGTCGATATTTTTCCACTAATGGAGGATTTCCCCCTAGTAGGGACTTATCCTACAGTTGGGTTTTGTTGTATGGCAAGGTTTTCATTCTTTGATGTGAAGGTTTTCCAATGGGTTTTGTTGTATGGCAAGGTTTTCATTCTTTGATGTGAAGGTTTTCCAACGGGATTCTGTGGTGTGTATGAGGTGTTTTCTTGAAGAGGGATGACATGTGTAACCATCACAGTACTTTGCAAATGACTAGGCAACACAAATCATGTTTCACCCATTACTTATCCTGAGGTGGTAGTAGTATTGATTGTTTGTCTAGTAGGATGGTCAGCGTATTGACTTGATGGTCCTGCATATGCACTGATGGTGACAGATGTATGCGGATGGTCAAAGAGTATTAAAATTACATTTTTAATAAATATCACGACCTAATGGAGTTTCCATATAGGACGAACATGGGTTTTTTGTGGATCTACCATTTCAGCAGAACAGACATGTGGTAAATTCTTCATTTTGATGTGGTTGTTCTAGTTCCATGGAAAGATGATCGGCTATTCGAATAATATATTTAGACACTTAATTTTTGTCTAGTGATCCATTGACAACATGTGTTCATGTTCCCAAAAAAGATAAACAAGTATTTCTCCATGAGGAAAGTGATTTGTTTTCCCTTCTCAAAACCACATGAGGTCGTTGCACCCTGCAAATGTATGGTGTAACGAGCTGATAATCACACTTTGATTCTAGATTTAAATGATGTTCCACAGGATGCACTAGTACATAAGTGATGATGCCAAAAGATAAGCAGAAAAGTTAACTTCATGAAATTCTCTAGAAGGGGATCTTCTATAGATGAGGCTCCCAAATGGTTTGGATCTACCTTGGCTTATATGATTTGGTGGGATCATCATAATCTCCTCACCATATATCTCTTTGACACTATATAAGGAGGGATCTGTCATGGAAAAGGATAAGGTTGAATAGGCTAAGATTTATATGGAGAAATTCTACTTCAAATTATTCTTGAGAGCTTTGTTTTAGTTCTACAAGCTACATGGTGGATATTGTTCATTCAAAGGATCTGGAGAGAAAGTGTGTATAGAAAGGTCCATCAAAAGGACCCAAGGAACCAAGTCTTTGGTTGTAATCTCTACTTTATACTTAATATAATACAGTGATATGTCCATTTCCCATAAACCAGACCTGTTTTATTGTATTATTACTTGATCACGCAAGACAGTTCTTGTTGAGTATATTGTATTTCTTTCATTTTGGTTGGATTGTTCCCTTGCAGTTTCAATATCTTTGGAGAATTGGAACAAATCTAGGATGGCAATGGCAAGAAGAACTGCATTTAAATGGTATGTTTTCTATCTCTTGTTAACTAGTAATATGAATTGTTAGAGCCTAGTGAAAGTCTTATATTCCGTTCTGTTCTGTTATAGTTTCGGGTGGATCTAGGGATATCTGTTTGGCAATGTAATTTACTGATTAATCGAATGAAAAATTGGTGACCATAATTGGGACACAAATTATGTTTGGTTTTTTCTTCTTGTTTTATTTTAGCATTCTCTCCTCTGATTAAATTATCTCTGAGTTTGTAAGGATCTATCTGACTCAGGTCTGAAAGTGCAGCAGCATAGTTTTTGCCTTTCTTCCCATTTTTTCGTCATTTTGCTAAAGATCATCTCATTGTGCCATATTGGCATCCTACAACGACCTTCATACATCGAACCCTTCATGTGCAATCCAATGCGATGACATCACACTCTGCTCTGCCAGTGGCCTGTGATGACCTTAGCTCGTTGCACTGTGCCCTACTGTCAAGCTGCGATGAATCCTGTAGGGAATTGGAGTGAGCCAATTTTTCTTTTTTCACCCATTTTTCCTTAGTGGCCTAGGGTGAACTTCTGATGTCAGTGTTTGATTGATTTATGAGTTTAAATATTGCATTTGATTGGTTTTCATGGATTGAAAGTTTGTCATTATAATTTTGCAAGTTTTTGGCTTTTAATCTTTGTCACAAGCATATAATCTCAGATCTTCATCTAAGTGCTTGTTTGAAAAAAGGGTATTTGGTTTGTTTCAAGTTTGAACTGATTTCACTTACGATTGGTTTTTGACTCGAGAAACACTTTTTGTTTGCATTTAACAAAAGGACTTCTATATTTTTCATTTTTTCATATTATGAGTTTTATTTGTGTTGAGAATGTCTGATTTTTCAGGATTGATCTTTCCTTTCATCTTTACATCTATGATTTGATTTAGGAAAGGAAGAACTCGAATTCATTTAGTATTTTGAGTAATCTTTCATAAGAAAATTATTGCATTCAAAACTCTTGATTAATAGAAGAAATTGGAAATTTTGTAGTTCATGATTATTTGAAATTAGGTTCATTCGAACAAGAAATTGCAATTCGTATCTTTTTGTACTTCAAGAGAAATACCTTCTCCTTCACTATAACAAATTAGATTTCATTGAATTGAAATATTTCACATTCATCTCTTTTCTGCATTTTATTGGGTCAAGGTCACAACATCATTAGTTTCTATTTCACTTCCTTTGAGTAAACAACAACCTTTAAAATACAGTGAATTTTAAAATTTATTAGCAACTTTTTATTTTATAGAAATTCTCTACACCAACATTTTAGCTAGGACAACTATTTGGAATGGGTTGTAAGGCACACTCTCCAAATCATCTAAACACACAATAGAATATTGTGATAGGGAGGGTTCAAGTCCAATAATATTTTTTCCTGAAAGTCTTTCAACACAAGTGGTCAATCACGGTGTCAAGACTCCGCATATACCACCTCTCGCTTTTGGTCTTAGTGTAGATATTATGCACATATTAGTCACTTGAGACATACCCAGGATTATTTGTGGGAGATCCTTGAGTTGATTTCGCTGATACTCCCTCAGAGATTTGCACGGATCCTGATCAAGGACTGCTCTGTGCATGATTCAGAAGCCTGTGTCTACCTATCTCTTTTAGGATATTTAACTGCAGGTGAAGTGGAGGGAAATTATTCATGGTACCTGAAATCAACGCTGGCCAAACCACTCAAAGCTTGGAGTGGTATCACTATTATGTGTGGGAGCTTGCAAATTGGTAACCTGTTAAGGTGTCAGTCAACGAAATTTTCCACCCTATCCCAGCTCTTTCTCGTCTCGTTGTTGCAATGCTGGATTTCATCACCAACTAGTGAATCCAAAATAAGAAGGTTTTGTTTCTGTTTTGGTTTGATTTCTAGATTTTACACGTGTTGTTTGTTTCTCTAGTTGGCCATAGATTTTTCATTATTTACTTATTTCAGCAAACATCAACCTTTTCCATTCACGTAGGATGCAAGGAATATCCTCTGAGGATATAGAAGATTACGTTCCTTTGCTTCCTAATTCACCAAAAGGATCTCTTGAGGGAGCTACCAATAACGAAGTAGCTTCTCTCGCAGGTTGAAGCACATACTTTCTTTTAGTTGATTTTTGAATTGTTTTGGATCTTTAGAGGAATTCCAACTTCCCCAACTGCTATTGAGTATTGTAGTAAGATAATACATTTTCTCCAAATTGAACTCATCGTGAGAAATTGTTGTTGTTGAGAAAACCGAGTAATTTACCGACCCACGTGGGTCTAGAGACATGATCCAATTTTTCAAAGTAAATCATTTAGAACCCCATCTCACACCGCCGAAATTTTTAATCCTATTTCTGCCCCTTTGTTAGTACACGATCTTTATAGCGCACTAAGAACGAGTTCTAGTCAACCTAAGGCATAAAAAATGCATGAGACATCTGTTTCCTACATGGTACCTTTATAGACTGTATTTATTTTCATGACCAATAATACCATGGTTTCATACCAATTTTTGGTTGGTTCTCACTTGATTCTTTCCTCTCTAGATGACCCATTCTACTATGGTCCCACAAGCTACTACAATTCCTACTAGAAATGTGGTGATTCAATTAAGATCCTATTGGAACACCAATTCTTCTTAGATCAAATCTGTCATTTTCTCCTGGGAATAATGCTTTGAATACTTCCATTGTTGTGCCTACCAAAAATCCATCCGGAGGGTCTAAAATTTTTCTTCCTCCTGGGTATAAAGCTACAAGTCAAGCCTTACACCGCCCCAGTTTTCCGATAATTTAAGTTCTCCACCTTCCACTTTGTTAGAGGATCTAATCATCCTGGGATTTAATGGCCTAATCCAGCTGGAGACATCAATGGCTCCGCTACTGTTTTGATTCTCATTGGTCAACTCAAGTTGGGGGAAACCCTGTTTGGGGTGTCTCGACAACCTGAATGGGTGGAAACCCTATTGGAGGCCATAACCCAGTTTATGGAAAAAGTATAATCACATTATAATAACCTTTAATATTTCTTTTCCAAGGAAATCAACTGCCTAGGGCAAAAGCATCCTCAAGTTAATTCTTTTGTCCCTCCTAATTTCAGACAACCGTATCCAGGCTCTCTGAATCCTACCTATGGTCAAAATTTTTAGTCTAATGTTCCTTTCCAAGGAAACATACTTAATCTTAATCAAAACCCTCCAAAATCGAATCACAGATTCTAACTAGACCAGACTTCTTATGGTCCTATTGGTATACCTATGGGACTACCTCCCCAAAACTACCAATTTCCTCAAGTGAACTGGAAATTTCCTTTTCTTGCCACTTCGGATTTACCGTATTTATCTAAGATTTTGAATGATCATATTTTACACTTTCTACTTTTTTTCCCTTCATACCAACCAAATTACCATCCTATTATCTCCTAAAGTTTGACGTTGATCGTGAGTATAGACCCAAATAACCATGTCATGATTTTCCATCTCTGGTGTTCGCCCAACTAATTGATGGATGACTTTACAAGATTATGAATTTTCCAATGAACTCTAATGATTTGGAAGAAAAATGGTACATTGAGTTACTTCACGAGGATTATTTAATGACTTCAATACCTTATCCATGGCCTTTTTAACACATTACCAATTGCCAATTGGATACTTATAGAACCAAAATTTTAGCCTTTTTAAACAATCTTCTTCCACTTGCATTAGATCATATCCATGAGTGGAGGAGGAGAAGATGCTTAATCAAAGTTTCCTTCCGATCAACTATTGGTCGAAAGGGTTACCAAATCAATTTATTTGGCCTATGTTTCTATGATGTTTCCATGGTAGGCCATCAATATACAGGTGATTAGTCGTGTCAAGATTCTAGATATCATTTATTCAAAGAAATGGGGAACACTTTATTTACTTGATCCCTCATGCCTCGCCCTTCCATGAATCTCACCTCTAACACTCCAACAACTTCATGTTGATGTTGTGATTGGAACCTTTCATGCTAAGACCGATCGGGCATACCCTACCATACCAATCCCAAGTCTAAACCTCTAATGTACAAATCCTCCTACTCCTACTCCTTCTTTGCTAGAAAAGCGAGGAAGTTAATTTGCCTGTTATACACCTTACCTAAAATAAAAATAAAAGAAGGGAAGGGTACATATGTAATGTAATACTCAACAATATGAGAAGTCCAAAACTCTGCTGATGAGAATATAAACGTAACCCTCATTACCCTTGCCTTATTTATGGTGACGACCATTATAAGAAAGATTTTCCAATGCACACACCTAGAGGTTACTAAGTTCCTGTAAGGGACCGTGGCACCTCCTACACTCGCCATCTTGTCACAACTGCTTTCTTTCTCACAGCCCAATTAGTAATTCATACTAACCTTCCTTCAACCTCATCTTATGTCCTTATGTGTAATAGTGACTCCAAGAAGAATGAAGTTGTAGTCGCAACTCGAGCAAAATATTATTCTCTGTCAAAACTGAAAGTTGATGATATACCACCTTCATTGGTTCAACTTCCTCCCCAACTTCACCTCCAAATGGTCCTTTCATCTCGAACCACCAAGTCTTGATACATTTATTCGTTTCTTTCCAGGTATTTCTTTGTTCAAAGTCCTCGCTTAATCCTCATGCACTAAGCCTCCCAAGACTACAAGATTGTAGACATTGCCAAGGCACCTCCGTATCGTTGGCCTCTAAGTCCATTAAAGTCTCTACTCAACAAAAGGTTGTTGGGGTTGCTATTACAGGAACTTGGATCCATTCATACCAATTTGATAATCTTTATTTTCTCAAGAGAATATTCCATAGCTCTTCTTCAGCTAGCACTGTGATCCAAGTTTTTGTAGAAAACAAGAATATTTGTAGAACTGCTATTGACGAGGGTGCCTCGACTGGTGTTATGTCCGTATAAACTTGTTGGAAGCTAGCTGATCTCTTCCTTAACAAGTCACAATTTTGCCTCAATGGTGCTGTGTGTATACCTTAGCAATGTTCTTCCTTCATTTCATTATGTTAGAAGAATTATCACTATCGAGGTTGAGGTCTTCATGCAATCTCTTGATTATAATATTATACTAAGTAGTTGGATTTTGATTCCCATACATAATTTTGTTCAATTTTTTTCCGCAAGTACGCTCTTACAGCGAAAGGTCAGTAATGCGAATTAACCGCCTTCTTTTAATTATGACTTTGCATTAAACGTTCTTTATTTTGAAGACTTCTGCTATGAATGTCGGAGTGAGTCTTTTAAAAGTTTCAACCTTGATGGGTACATTTACTATTCTACCACTTGACATTACTCCTCCTTTTGTCGCTTCGAATAACATGATATCAACCACTGTTATTGAAACCCCTGAGTCTTATGACACATAGATACCTATACCCTGGGGTGATTGTCCTCATGACTTATGACAAATGCCTCTAAGTCTGATAGAACCTCTATCAAGATATTCACCGACAACTCCTCTCCTCCTCCTTCCATCTCCCTCCTTCTCTCAGGATATCTCCATCTCTGCTTTCACGGATCTCTTCCTAACATGAAGACATCATGTCATTCATGTTCATGGAAGAAATCCATGGGACTACGGGCATCATCGTTCTATCCTATTCTTAGAATGTGATACCATATAGATCTACCAATGCTGATTTCATCACGACTATTGTTATTATTTCTTTTGTTCCCGATTCAACACACGACGTTTTTTATGAAGGGAACATGAAAATGTTTCACCTACCATTGCTCTTGACATATCGATTAACAACAAGGTTGTGGAAAATGTTCATATCAATGCTTCATGTTCTACTGATGAAAGGTTCTATAGTGAATACTTTCAAGAATTCTTGTGATTTGCTTCTTGGAGTTGGTGAGCCAAGTTCTAGGTACTCCATCCTGATATTGTTGTGCATGAGATTAAGACTTACCTGCATGCTAAACCCGTTCGAAAAGAGACTTCTCCCAGCAGACCATGTAAAGTTGTTGCCATCGCTTGAAGTTGAAAAATTCTGAAGATGGCTTTGTTCATCCCAAGGGTTTTGATTGATTGGGTGTCTAATCTTGTTCAATTTATGAAGAAACAAGGAATGATCTGTTTTTGTGTTTATTATAGGGATATAAATAAAGTTTTCCTAAGGACAATTATCCAACCCTTCGTTGACCGTATTGTTGATGACAGTTGGGTAGTGAAATATTCTCCTTGATGGAAGGTTTATCCGACTATAATCAAATCAACATATTAATATTTTACCAGCATATCAACACAAGACTTCTTTTATTTTCCCTTGGGGAACCTTCGCTTAACATAAACTACCCTTTGGTCTAAAAATGATAAAGGAATTTTAGTGTGCTATGTATTATGATTTTCATGTCAATAATCACATTGTACAACCCTATCTTGACGATATACCAATGCATTCCATGTGTCAGAAGATCACCGGGCATATTTATCGCCATTTTCGCATATTGTCGCTATTATCACACGCTTGAACCGCATAAAATGTGTTTTTGTGGACCGACATACTTGGTTTCATTGTGTTCATACATGGACGGTTAGACCTTTGAAGGTTGAGGCTATTCTAATATACTCTCCTTTCCATGCCACAATTAGCTCCAAAGTTTGCAAGGAAGGAAAAACTTTTAATGTGAGATTCATTCCGCTATGAATTCTACTTAAAGGATTCACTCGACTACTTAAGAAAGGATACGATTTTGTATGGGATGATATTCCAAACAAATTCTTTGATCTTAAACTGCCTTAACCCGCATTAACCACTATTGTTTCCCAACTATAGCTGGAGATTAATTCTTTTGTACTTGGCTACACGACTCTACCATTTCTATGGTTTTCATCCAAGGATGATTTACATGATGAACATGTGATATACCATTTGGATTAGGAGTCCCATACCACCTAAACCAAATATCTATAGGTGGGAGAAACTTGCCTTGAAAGTCAAAAAGTAAGCTGTCCAATGTTTTCATCACTACATCTTATTACACAAAACCACATTTATTTATGATTCCAATCCCATGCAACATAACCTTACTCGAAAATTGGCATAGGGGGCAAGTACTCTAAATGGATAGTGATTCTTTCTAGGAGTTTGACTTGGATTTGAAATGTGCCCAGTCAAATAAGTCTTTGGTTTTTCAATTGATATGTGACCTTCTCATCAGACAAAAATGTGGGTATAGATTCTCAATTCGATGAATCCGATCAATTCTGATGACCTTATGGTATAGATATCATCATTCATCTCCATACTCAAAAATTTCCCTATCATTTCTAGTACGACGTTGTCGATATGATATCAAGCCCACATATCAATCCTCGAGTGATACTCTTTATCATCGTGGTATTGATTCCATATTTCATCTATGTCTCATTTATGCATTTGTTATTTTCGAATGGCCGGGCCACCTCGAGCATGTGGTCATATGTATGGGTATGTTACTACCCAAAAGATATTATGAGTTAGTTATTTTTAAAATTATTGTTTAAGGATTGTATTAATGTCGTCTAGCAATGCCACGCTTGTCAAACTTAAAACAATAAGATTCGATCTCACCCTCGCCTTCACCCTCAGAAGTTTCCATTGGTCCATTTGATAAATGGGGCATTGAATTCATGACATGTAACCCTCACTCCTATTAGGGGCATGGATACATTATTGTATTGGGATTATTTCGGTACTAAATGGGATGAGGCGATGCCTACATTTGATAATACTAGGAAACCTACAGCCTTTGTTCATATTCAATCATATCATTACTAGATTTGGTGTCCCTCAAGCCATCATAACTGATCACGGTATTCATTTTGGTAAATTTTATGTTGTCTAACTTCACTGAAAAGTTATGCCTTCCATGAAAAAATCAACTCTAATATCCATAGGCCAATGGCCAGTTGAAGCAATCAACAAATTTCTCACTACTATGCTTCGACTGATGGTAGGAATTCATAAGTCAAATTGGCACACGATGTTGTTTTCAAATATTATGGCTCATTACATCCGTTAAGTCTTCCTAATTTGTGATTCACACCTTCCACTAGTATATGGTATCAAGCAATTTTTCATTGAATGTGAAATGTCATCCTGAAACTAGTCACAACTTCTCCCTCAACACCTCACGAAGAGGAACGCTCTTTGTATTTGATGCTGGATGAAACCTCGGCCATAATGTTTCATAGTTATTAAAGCCAGAAAACGTGGTAAACTTCAATATGAAAGCATGTCACACGTGTTTTTTCCTCAAGGTGATCTATTTCTTTATGAACAAGATCGACTTTCGGGTCAAATTCGATCCCCACTTCCATGTAATCAGAGCATTGTGAAACGAGTGTTGGAAAAGGGAGATTATGAGATAGTATATTATGATGGATTTCCTTTGAGTAAACCCAGAAATAGGCTTTACTTAAAAAGATACTACAGATTGGCATCTTTTTCATGAGTTGTGTATTTTAGTGTAATTACTCTTTCGTTTCTTTTCGTTGTTGCCCCACCTTCTCGGTTCTGGCCTTGCATCGCAAGGTTTCCATATGTCGCTGTCTTCACTACCCTACATTGGTTTTGCTGATTGCGCTAGCCGTAGTACTCAAAAACTTCTAACATCTGCTTCTTGGGAAATTCCATGCACCTACAAATGAATTGATCAATCTACATGGTGTATGACTTGGTCATGCAACCAACAATATCACAGAATATTGTACATTTATCGAGTTATTGAATGACATTGTTTCACTTGGAATCCTCCATCTTATTGTATGAATCGACCAAAATTAGTAGTCCTACACTTGAGTAATGTTTATTCTATCCAAATAACCTGAGTTTTGTTAAGGTATATTTGACACTGGCCTTTTGGAATGTCATTTTGATTACATTGAATATCAAACATTCTATATGTCTTAATATATTAACATATGCATTGGCTAATTATGTGTTAGAAATAAATTTGAGACATTTATAAAATCCAATAATTTTTTTGTACATAAAACAAGTAAGCCGATAGGAGCCTCATATAAATAATGATAAAACTTTACAAAGTGTTTTTTCAAGACCAAAATATCAAAAATGTGAATCATATGGCTTCATATACAATAGATCATAAAGGATGGTGCTTGCTATAACATGTGACTATTCTGTGCTACTCTACAAGAGCAACGACCGATGGAAGTGCATTACTTCAATCGTGGCATTGGTAATGCCTCAAAATATCATTTATAGAGGCATATGGGATATTCATTATGAGTCCCTCCAAATTTTGTTCTATGGTATCAAAGTTAGCATCAGCTACTCCTGCTATGTCACCTCTCTCCCCTCGCCTTCGGATAAGTGATGAACCTGGAGGACAATAAGGTCCCACATATTCATCATCAAAGAGAGTTTGATCAGTCATTGGATAACAAACATACAAAATATTTTATATCATTAAAAATAACAAAAACATTATATAAACAAAATTTGCTTCTTACCCTATGTTCCCCCATTGGGAACCTTTGGGAAGAACTAGTCCTGGATCTCAACAAAATTCTAGCTCGACATATGCATAATCATTAACCATGAGCATTTGAGTTCTCAAACAGTCGAAGAAAACATCATTATACCTAAAGATAGGACCAGTTACATGTCATTCCATGAGGTCGACCCACCTCTTCATTCTCAGATATTATGGGGTAGTTATACCCCACTCTACTCCCAAGCTGCAGAATGAAGACCCTCTCTAGGAAGCATAGTTGGGATACCCAAAATTGAACTCAGATCCAAATCTTTTCCAACCCGCCCACCTCTCAGACTTGGTCGTGGCTTTTTATATTTTAAGAACCCTTCATTTAGTTGAAGACTCACAGGCTCCATACACTCCAATGTATACTAAAAATAAATCTGAAGATTCATGTGGGGAGCTTCACTCCCTTCCATGTGTGTGATAGTATAGAGGATGGTCCACATAGGCAAGTCTTGGACATCTCTAATAGCGACATTACCTGTATGTTTCTGGGTACCCAACACACAATGTTTATTTATGTAATGGTTCATAGGCTCACCGCCAACCCTGCTACACATGTAAGTGTTACTTGGGATCCATGGTGAGATAGTCCTATTAGGAATTAGATATCCTATATTCCTATGGTCAGTGTGTGGGAACCCACATGAAACACCTTCTCATTCACATCCCACATGTGAACCAAGCACTCAAGTGGTCTCAAATGGGCCCTCATGCCCTCGACCTTGAATAATAGATTCTCCTTCAACAACCGCACTACCAAAGGGCTATCACCATTCTCTATGAATTCTCGAAGAAGAAATATTCCTCTCATGCTCTCTTTCATGCCATTCCAACATTTTTACCATGGAAGGCCTACCAAAGAACCATAAAAAGAGATTATCATCATAATTTGCTTTCCTGGAGGATTTTTCTTGGTAAATTCATCTTTAAACTTTTGGGTTATGGTCGTGGTAGGCCTGCTTATTTTCACAGTTGTCATCTAGGTTTGCTATAGGGCTACCTCATAGTGATCTTATATCATCAGGCCCCATAGGGCTCCTTCCTGACGACTGTGGGTATATACAGGGTAAATTCCCTAAAAATCAACCCAAAAGTCTATTTTAACCAATGAAAATCAAATTTTTAATCCATAGAAAGATGAAGGAAATGAAGATTACCTTTTATGCGGAGACAATTCGTGAAATGATCAGCCGTCCACTCCGCAATCCACAAGTTGAAAATCAAGGTAAAAAAAGGGCTTTGGAGCAATATCTGGGCAAAGTTACAAATGAAATAGTGAAATATGGTTTTTTACCCATTTTATTGTTTTTTACTTTTCATTTATATTTTATATTATTTTATATGCTTCTCCTAAACCCTAAAGTCCTAACAACTTACAAGTGATTGATTTTTTGCATAGAAAAGTATACGGGTGCAACTTTGGAACAATGGTCTGATTTTTGGTTTGTTTTTATACATGTATCACCTGTACAGATCCTTTTAGGGTTTTTTTCAGGAAAAACTCTGAGGAAAGTCTTGATTCTTTCTCATGATCTTGAAACCATGAGAATGTAACCGAGTAGTCTTTTGTTGTTTTTTCTAACTCGTAATATAACACGAAAAATGAAGCCTATGGAGTATTCTTGCTCTTTTCACACTCCATAAAATGAAAGATTGTCAAGTGACCTGTTCTTTTCATCAGAAACTATTTGAGGAAAACATTTGATGAGAGGTAGATTATCACTTTTTTCAGTCTCATCGACACTTATGAAAAAGGACATTTTGGAGTCTCCTTTAAGTGTTTTTCAGACTCTCTAAACATGAAAAACCACGAAGTTTTCTCTCTTTGGAATCATTAAACAAACATCGAAGACCTATATGGGATCAACCACTCCTTCTTAGGGTTCGCTAAACATACCCCGAGGGACTTATTCAAGATGACCTTACATTAAAACATATGTTATACCAAGTTTGTGTGAAAATAAAGAGGTACTCACAAGAAATGGTGGGGGAGTTTGCAGCAATGTGTCTGTATTTTGTGTTAGTGGAAATAATAGTATCTCTTTGAACATGACACCCCCTTCATCATTGTATCCTAGTTGGGAAATCCATTTATCTCTTTGTTTAACCATCCACAAATTCATATGTTAGTCCCTCCTTGAGTCAATGCTTCCAAGATCATTTGTCAATATAAGTTTCATATGTTCAAGAGAAGTCTAACCTAAATAATCCTTCTATCGAGTCATCCATCTACAGTTATAAATTTTCTACCATGTCGGCTACCCTAAGTCAATTCCGAATCACTTCATACTCCGAACCTCCACTTCAAATTGCTACTTATGCCTGTCATTGATAGGGATACATCAAGGCCCTCCTCAGGACGGTATTTTCCTATCAAATTCAACCTAATATCCAAGAACAAGACTTAGAAGTCAATTTAGTACCTAGAGTCTCCGCATACCCCAATGGTAGGTCTCTTCGCTTTCAATGTTGGGTTCTCATCATTGACCCATGATTGAGAGATTCCATCGAGTGTTAGACATTAACTCATTTATTCACATTCATCAGATTGTACTAGGTACCTTGGGATTCATTGACATCAATGGTGATTTCACACTTTTGCACAGCTTCATCATTGGCCTTCCGTAATCAAGTGGTTTCTATTTGTGTTCGACTTCAACATCTGTAATAACATGTTTAGATTCATACTTAGGGATGATGGAAATGAATACCTTGGATCACATCATTCTTGTCCAGGTTGCAACGAAGTATTCATGATTTGTATTGACACATAGATCCACTTTGTATGTTCATGGCTATGCTGTCCTAATTTGAGTCATTTCCGTATATTAGATCTACAGTGTATTCCTGATGGCTATGATGATTCATAATGACATGGATCCACAATGTATATTTAGTGGCCATGATTCACTTGAAATTTTGTAATCTTAGTATGGGAATGCCTACCTCATTAAATGGTATATTATTATGTTGATGCTTGACTTTTTGCAGCTGGACAAGGTGCACTCTTTGTTTCCAATACATACATTCTACAAAGTATTTTTGGTTGTCACGAGTTCCAACATCATACTTTGGGAGGAATTCTGTTACATTACTATTTCTTGTCACCCCTAATGATCAATTGACAACATGTTTATGTTCCTAAACTATAAAAGACTTTTCTCCCCGAGGAAAGTGGTTTGCTTTCCCTTCTCAAAACCATATTAAGGAAGGTTGTTGCACTCTGCAAAATGCATGGGGTACAATGATGCCTGATCATCACACCATGCTCTAGAGATGGAATGCGATGTCTCCACAAGTTTCACAATTTGCATGACGATGTCAAAATATAATGAAAAGTCAAACTTCACTAAAGTTCTAGCGATCTTCTAGAGATGAGGGCCTCCTAACCATTTGTGATCTTACTGGTTTTTTTTGATTTGGTGGGATCATCCTAGTATCCTCACCCATCTCTTTCGTTGTCTATATAAAGAGGGATCTCATGGAAAAGGCTAAGGTAAATGAAGGTTGAATAGGCTAAGATTTGTATGGAGAGTTTCTACTTCTTCCTGGGAGATTTGCTTTAGTTCTACAAGCTACATGGTGGATCTTGTTCATTCAAAGGATTTGGAGCAAAGATGTGTGTGTTAGAGAAAAGGTACATCAGTAAGGGGACTCAACATCAAGGATTTTGTTGTACATCCACTTTCAGCTCTAATATAATACAATGATATGTTTCTTTCCATAAAACTAGTCCTGCTTTATTGTATGATTCTTGATCACATTACATAGGTTCTTGTTGAGTATATTGTATTTCTTTCACTTTGCTGGTTTGTGTCTCTGTAGGTTCAATAATATATTTGGAGCATTAAACGAGTTAGGATGAAAATGGCAAGAGGAATGACATTTAAAACAATATAGCTATCTCTTGTTAACTAGTAAACTCAGTAGTTAGAGCCTAGGGAAAGTCTCCACATTATGTTTTGTTTTGTTCTAGTTCTAGTGGATCTAGAGAGATGTTTATAACCATTTTCTGATTAATCCAATGACAATAGCCTTGGATAATATTCAACTATGATGTTTCTTGAGGAGTCTACTTGGAGAAGGAGTGGATTGTGAGGGTTTTTCAAAGTTGGGTTTGCAGGAGGGGTAGGACCTTCATGCAATACTACTAAATCTCCCTCAAGATTTTTGATCCACGGAGTAGCAACACTCCCAACGCCTCAATAGTTTTTGACCTCTTCTTGGTAAGTTTCTTTGGGTGAGTTAAGAGTTATGGTTTTGTATACTTCTATAGGAAACCCTTGAATCCTACGTGATTTATGAATACCTTGAGATTCCATTGACAATACCGATTTTAAGTACAAGTGAAGTAAACAAACAAAAAATTGGCTTAAAAATCTAGAAAACCAATAGAAAAACAATAATTTCTCTCAATGAACGCACTGGTTGGTGGATGAATCAAAACATCGTGGGTGAACAAAGTGAGTAAGGGCTAGGGATTGAGTGTGGATCAGCGCTTTACATTGGTGGCCTACGACAGGACTTAAGCCTTGGTAAAAATTCCCTCACATTTTAACATGTGGGTTACCCTCCAAGGATCTCTCAGTGAGTTTGAACAATGTTTGATCTAGGTATAACAAAGAATTCCCTTCACCATCACCTCATGTAAGGACCCTAAATATTGTAGCCACTAAGGACACCAACTCACCAACCTCCTGGTGGGTATAGTCACCATTTGGGTTCTAAACGATAGTAGGGATATCAAGTCCAAAATTCCCAAGAGAACTGAGGACAAATGGACTGATAAAATATAGAGGACTCTCAATGAATTCGGGGACTGTGAAGCTTCGAGACCAAATGAAAAAATTTGATTCTCAAGAAGAACCCCAATATATAATCTGTTCTTCATGATTGGTTGGACCGAGGAGGAATACCTTTATTTCTCTCCGTATTACGACCTCGCCTTTTAAATCTTGTGTGAGAGGGGATCCTAACCATGCTTTATATGAAGGTTTTATTTTCCTATCACAATATTCTTGAGTTTCAGGTTGAATGCTTTGGAGATTTGTTCTCACAACCTATTCCAAAGCTCTTTCCTAGTCTATTGTTACGAAAGATCTAAAAATTAAATTTTCTAGTTCAATTTTAATTAGCACTCATTTTCATGGTTGTCCATTACACAAAGGTGAATGATAGTGAAATCGATGATGTTTGAGACTCAACTCCAAAGTCATAAAGAATCGGATGAAAATTTTATTTTCAATGAAATTCTAGTTATGGGAAGGAGAAGAGTTTCTTTACTTTTCATCACTAACAATGATCCGTGTGGAGGTCTCACCCACTTTCTCCAACTGGCCCAAAACATGTTTATGGTAACTTTTCGTAATTTACTATTTTTAGTAGTTTTAATCCTCCTAGGGCCATTTTGAGGCCCTAAACGATCTTTTTGAGAAACACGGAGCAACATGGATCGTAGATTGATGTTTTTCACCCAAAAGTTGTAGTTCTCAGGATAGATCTTTTCAATGATATTGAGTGGGCCCCTAAACGGAGATCAGAGGAAAATTTGTGCCCTCGTGAAGTTGATGTATCAACTATCCCCATCGTGGCCCACAAACCTTTGGCTTTTCATCTTCCTGGGGTTAGGTTTTGGATTTTACTTCTTTGTAAAAAGCCCTTTATAGCCTCATTGTAATAATCATCTTCTCATGGGATGGTGAGTAGTCACACATCTCTTCTCAAAGATAAGCTACTACCATTCTAGCTGTAGTCTTTCACTTCCAGATTTAATGTCTCAGACATTTGTTTCATTAATAGAAATCGTATTACCAGACATTCCAGGACTCTGCTATTTATGATATATATCTAAGTGTTGTTGTCTCTCTTCAATATCTCTAAATATTTATGTGTTATATCTCCACTCATTTCGTGCCAAAAATAACTGGATTAGTGGTAATGAGCATGCTTCTCTTTGATCATTTTCGCTGCATGTCCTCGGGATTTAGGTATGAGTATAGAAAGTTGGGTCTCGAAAGCCATCTCTTTGAGGACACCGCTTTCAGACACCTAAGAAACCCTCAATGGAGGAAGAAAGAAAAACGACGGAGCGAGATCCTATCGGGCCTCGCGGCTTGAGCAAGCTCACGCTGACAGAGGGACGAAATGATGGAGAATTTTCCCACATCCTTCAATGCCTACCTATAGCATCAGCGATCTTCATCAAGAGGTTACTTTGGAGGCACCAGCTTCTTTCAAGGTACATGTTAATTTGGATATTCCCGTATTTGAAGGTCAAATAGTGTAAGCCCTAGATAAATGGTTAACTTGTTAGAAGGTTATTTCTCTGCTCATAATTTTCAGATAAGGAAAGATCACCTCTCACTCCTTAAGTCTTCCCCCATGTCAAATATTTATGGGAACCATCGGGAGCAGAGTTCCAATGAGGAGTCTGAAATATGGCCTGAGCTCACTTGGGATTTTTGTGGATGCTGTAAAGGAACAATATTACCATGTTGGCAACCATGAGGACCAATACATGAGATGGAATACACTATCAAGGCAAGAGAGGGGCCAATTAGTTCCAGAGTTCACCAATAGCTCCCATACCCATGCCACTAAGATGGGCATCAAAGACTCCGAAAGACATTTGGTTCTTGAACAAGGCTCCACACTGATACATCCAAACTGAATGGATTTTTGTACATCTCATCACCGTCGCCATCGACATAAGCTGTTAAAATCGTGAGCGTAAATTTAAGCACCAACAAATGTGGAGTTCTGCCGGTAAATCCACAAATAACCAAAGTATGACAAAGATATCCCTAATAAACAGTCTCCTAAAACCAATCCCAAGCCACATGAAAGAAGTGTCACCTGAAGACAAAGAAGGACACCAGAAAATGGTGTGATTTCCACAAAGTCTTCGGCGCTAACACCAATGAATGTCGCCAAAACAATCATTGGTGGCTGATATCAAAGAAAAGGAGCCAACCTTGAGAACTGACAGAAAATAATGGGAAAAAGACAGATCATCAACGTAATTCCCAATCAAGCATTGTTTACCAAGAACAATTATACTAGAAGAACCAACAGATCCGTAAGAGGGGAGCCTTTTCATTCAAAGATGTGGGTGAAGGGGACTCCGTATTGCATTTTATTGTTGATAGAGGAAGCTAAAGGAACCTCGTCTCAACAGAGGTCATCAAACGCATTGGGATTGTCACAACACCACACCTAACCATACAACACATTGGGTGGTTTACCCAAGGATCTAGATCTGTCACCAAGAGTGTCGATTGGTCATACCTACATCCAACCCTTCAAGGATGAGGTATTATGTGATGTTGTCATTGGATGTATGTGATGTTCTCACAATCCATATATGTGGAACACTAATGATATCTATGAGTCTCGACTGCATAGTGTCATTATTACTCTAGAATATCATCTTACAGATACTCAGAGGTAGTTCCAACTACTACCCCTACTTAAACGTAAGCACTGCAAGGTAGTATCTCATAATTACAAAAATTCATCTTCTCCACACCGTCTAAAAAGGGTGAACATAAGGATACCGCAACCACTATAGCCTCTACCAAGCACCTTCTATCCACACTGTATTAGAAGATCACAAGGTTGCAGCAAAGAACAAAGATTCCTTCAGCATTGTCACCATCTAAAATAGCCAGCCGGGTTAAAAAGGTCCAAACCTTCCAGCCTAAGGTTCGTGATAGCCTCCAACAAGCTGGCAATGCCATTTTCTCCAGTAAGGTAAGCAGATCACCAAGATTTAGTTTTAGCAATCGCTTTCCCCTCTCCTGATAACCCAACTAATGGAGACCATTGCTCCATGAGGGAGGATTGATCCGTGTGGATATTGGTGGTCACCCACCTTTCTCCAACTCGCCCAAAACATGTTTCTCGCAATTTTCGTAATTTACTATTTTTAGCTGTTTTTTTTTTTTTTTTTTTTTTTTTTTTTTTTTTTTTTTTGGGAAAACGGGGAGAGACAAGGATTGTGGATCATTGTTTCTCACCCAAAAGTTGAAGTTCTCGGATATATCTTTCCAATCAGACTATTGAGCCTCAAACTGAGATCAGAGGTAAAAGTTATGCCCCTAGGAAGCCACATCGTGATCAACTACCCCCATCTGGGCCTACAAACCTTTTGGATTTTCATCGTCCAGGGTTAGGGTTTTCCTTTGACGTACTTTTTTTGGGTCCTTAGAGTCTCATTGTAATAATCATGTTCTCACGGATGAGAGAATACATCTCTTTCCTCGTAGATAGATACCACCATTCTAGCAGGAAGTCTTCACTCTATATTTTATAGTCTCGGTACATTTATTTCATCAATAGAAACTCCGTGGTATTATATATCTCAGTGACTCTTGTTATTTCTCGCTATATCTTTGTTATATATTTTTGTCTCTTTCTAATATCTCTAAATATTTATGTGTTATATCTCCGCCTCATTTCATGCCAAAAATAACTCGGATCAACAAACACTCAAACTAAATACAAAAATTTTATGCTATTTTGTTCCCAAACAATAATTCACACAGTTTCCAAATTATCACAAAGCAAAACCTTTTAATTTCCAAAACCAATGCATATATATACTTCTTTGTTTGATTCTAGATGCAAACTATGACTTTCGTCTAATGCTTCGCTCTTTCACTAATAATGAAAAATTTCACTATGATGATCGAAAAGAGTATGAAGCAAAAGAGAATACAAACAAAGACACATGTCAACAATAAACAAGAGACCAAAAGAATAACAAATATGAAACTATTCAATCAAAGATTCAAAACACTAAGAAATGAAAAGTCATACTTTATAGTTTTCAAGAATTAAGTAAGAGATCAAAGATAAATAAATCAATAGACTTGTGATCAATAATCTTTCCTTTGAATTCCACTAATAAATTAGAAAATAAAGAAGAGTGGCAAAGAGAAACCAAATCTGAGAGAAAAAGGTCGATTTTGCAATTATGAAAGACAACACAAACTCAATAAAGACTAAAAAGAATGAAGGAAAACATGTTTCTAGTCAAAAAGGATCCAAGATTAGACATAATAGGTTTTGAGTCCAGAAAGGGGAAATCAACGCTCTATTAATAAAGACACCTTAGCTCTACAACACTCCCTAGAAGGATTTGGGGGGTCGTTTATCAAGAAATAACGCTATGGCTTGAATTGAAGGGGAGTGATAGTTTTGAGGAAAGTTTGATAAAATCTCAAAAAGCTTAGTAAATCAGGAAATTCGAGTAAGAGGTTATGTGAGACAACTAGCAAGGACAAAGGAGATGAAAACTTAAGATCAAATCATCAAGTAGGATCTAAGGATAGGAAAAAGTCTCAGACGAACCAAGGGAAGAACAATTGAAAGTTCCTCCCTAGTGGAGTCGCCAATTTTGGTTACATAAATATTCCCCTGCAGATAGGTGAACTTTCCCTTCTACTACAAACCCCTCTACCAAGACAGAAAATTACATTTGGACACTACCATTCCTATAGATTCATTTTATCCATCTAAAAAGAGATAAGGAGGGGAAGCATGATGTACCTTGTTTATGACGTTTTTCTAAGATGCTCCAATCTGTGAGCTCCAAACAGTACCTGCAATGGAAAACATGAAACAAATAACTATCTTCTACTCCAATGGATTAGAAAAAATCAATTGATCTATGAAGATTAATACAAGCATAGACAAAAACTTGTGAACACATACTTGAAGGAAATATGCCAAGCATATTAATGATAAATTCAAAAGGAAACTTACAATCTTCATATGACGTTGCAACAACCTATCCAAGTCCTCTTTGTCCAACCCTTTCTTGAAATATCCACAATCAAAATAACAATGTTTTGTTTATTTTCTCTCTCTTTCACCATGGGAATGCCTCCATTTACAGGAATTGAGAGGCTCTACTACCTTGGGTATATTTGTAATAGTTGAGGATATGGCTCCAATAGTTGTGATATATTCCTTATATGCAGCCCTGGAGTTAGATTCAATCCAAACTAACCCAATTCATCCATAGTTGTCTTTAGAGGAAAGTGGGATTTCCTCCAATATTCCCTCAACCAACTCAATTCTCCCTTAGAGTGGACAACTGAGCACTACAATGCTCCCCCTAAGATGGAAAAGGAACACTAGCTCTCCCTATGTATGAGCAAGGGAGCATTGATCTTCCAAAAACTAACCTAGATGAGTAAATCCATAGCAAAAATACTTGTTCTGACTGTCAGATGATGGGGCTTCTTCTTCTAACATGTTTTGGGGGTTGTAGCAAGTGTATTCATGGTTTCATTCGAGATGCACCACTTAGGAAAAGTGAATGTGACACTTATGACACTTGCGACAATAAGATTGTGATACTTGCGACACTTATGACACTTGTGACAATGAAAGTGTGACATTTGTGACACTTTCAAAGTGAGGAATTTCGATGTGTAACAATCCTAAGAAAAATATCCATGGATTATTTAAACACAATAGGCATGGTATGGAGAAAATACCAAGGATATATATGAGATCTTAATTTTCCAAGAAAAGTAGTAACTAGGTTAGAGTTGAAATGAGATATGACCATATGTTAATTAGGCACCCACCCATTTAAGGTGAAACAGAGAAACAATGATGCTTATGAAGGATAATTGATTTGGGGATCTATATCTATCTAAAAATTCCATATCATTAATAATGGGTCTAATCTAGTCCTTAGAATAACAAAGGGGAAAAGAGAAATAAGTTGAAGAAGAAGAAGTGGAGGAGGAGGGGCATAAGGGGAAGCAGGGAGAAAAGGAAAATAAGGTTTTGGAATAGGAACCAAAGGTCCTTCCCTACCATCCATATGCCTCTCCCTTGTCACCACAAATATCATTCAATGGTATTCCTTGCATGGGGCCTTCTGTAAGGGTATGGGAGTGCTCTCCCCTATTTCTTTATGACTTACTCATTATGCTTCCAATTCTCTTCAATCCAATGCTTTGGATAATTCTATGTGGTTTCCTATGGAGGATGATCTCATGGTAGAATTATATTTGATCGGACATGATGAGAGCACCATGAATGAGAGGCCATAACTGATTTGGGGCATATCTCCTTCTACGACATTGACAGCCAATGGGAAGAGGTAGGCGAATGATCCGGGGGGCTTTCTCAAGACTCATTGGATATCTTTCAATACAAACTGAATATTTAGAAGAGAAATTATAATACTTGTAATATCCCCAATGGAGATATTCTAGGATATTAAGGGTTTACTGTTCACCTTAAGTGTTTTTGGCTTTGCATAAAATATTTAATTTTGATTGAAAATTTTTAACAAACAATTTGCAAGTAATTCAACCATGGGAATTATGTCAAATACATGGCTTGCATACATCATACACATGATAAATAAGAGACAATAATGGAATTTTATTATGAGTGGGGAACTTAAACAACAATACAATATACTCCAATAGTAATAACTAAAGGCTTCTATGCAGCTACAACATGTCCCTAAGCAAAAAAATGACAATTAAAACCTGAGAAAATAATGCCAAGTCTCTATTATAGATGGTATTGCACTACTCCATGTCAAAACAGGGCTAGAAACCCTCCCAAATATGTAGCAAGTCCACGATTCTTCTCCATATCTTCTATGCTCAACCAAACATCCTCATTGATCCAAATTTTATGAGAAAAACAAAATGAAAATGGATTATTATTATTATTAACACAAAGACATAATGAAAAATAATAGAGATACAATAAAATTGACTTCTATTCAATAAAGAAATATGTTGGAACTATAAAATGCAGATTGAAAACAAGCTTGCTAGAATGGTGGTGTCTTATCTCTGAGAAGAGATGTGATGGTTATGCTCATTCGCAAGAAGATGATTATAATGAGGCTTTGAAATCCCTTTTACAATAAACATGAATACCAAAACCCTAGACATCCAAAACCTTAACCCTAGGAGATGAAGTGCCAAAAGTCATGTGGGGCCCGTTGGGGTAAGTTGGTACATCAACTTCTCGGGGTCATAACTTTTCCATGCGATCTTCATTTTAGACACACGATAGCCTGTTGGAAAGGTCTATCCAAGGAATACAAATTATTTCTTCAAACTCTAACTTTTCCAATAGTTTGATTTTGTGAGCCCTAAAAACGTTGTTTAGGGCCTCAAAACAGCCCCAGAAGTTGAGGACCCGAAAACTAGGAAAAAACTGCCAAACTAAAAATATGTTGAGATGAGCCAGTTGGAATAGGTGGGTAGCCATCGACATCCACTTGGATCACTCATGGATATTTTAAACCCACTAGGAACAAACCCCAACTTGCCTCAAAACCCTCACGCGGCCTCATGTACACTTCATAGCTCCCCTACATGGGATAACAAATCTCCCTTAACCCTATAACATTATTTTATGGATAGCTCAGCCTCTAAAGTATCCCAATGTCCACTCCTTAACCATCAACCTACAAATGGGGAGGACATCAAACCTCCAGAAGCCATGGTATCCTCAAATAATCATGCGGCCTCCTTATATCTCTATGGAATAACAGTATGGGTAGTTCGACCCTTCCAAAATGTCACCATGACCCTACCAACAAATATAAATTAATTTCCCAAGTGCAATGATGCAACTCCAATGAATAATTTCACCTGGACTGAAAAACAAATCACAAATGAAGATCCAAGTGGAAAATCCTATATGGATCTCCCTTGTCTCTAACTAGGGTGGGTTTCTCACCACCAAAACCAGGCTAGTAATGGAAGGGTTTTGCCCAAAACTCCAATGAAAACGTTGGCTACAAGAGCACTCTAAAACGATGTCAAATCATAATGAGGAAGGTGATGTAATACCCTTCATTTATACTTCTCTGAACCCCCTTCTAGATATTTTCTATCTTTGACTAATTTGACATGAAGATTAAAATCACTTTATAACTCTTTTAAAACCCCTTTTTAATGTCAAAAGTGATTAATTGGCTTCTAAGACATTCTCAAATGCTAGAAATCCATTTCTCATCATTTCAGCTTTTAGATATTTTCATCTTGGTCCCAATGAGCTATTACACTCATGTATCCCTTAAGACAATATGGTCCTAATAACACATTTAGTGTATTCAACTAAATAATGCCCAATAATAACCAAAATTACGAAAAATCATCAAAATGCCACAAAACCAAGAGTAGAATGTGCATAAATGATCCCGATGATAAAAGATGATGAATGGAATAACCTGGGCTCCATATAACTCCCTCAAATTTCTCTATATCACTTTTAACCTCACTTTACTCCTTTGGCCAAGCTAACATAAAATCACAAGTTTACCTCTGATTGTGGAGCAGAGGAATCCAAGAATGGGAACATTACAATACTCTAATTCACTGATGAAAATGATTCAAGGAGATTGGGAAGTTCACCTTCATTTATATATTTACACTCCTAACTTGCTTAATGCAATTAACATATCTCAACCTGATTTCAATGCACCTAGTGGAGGGTTTAGTGTCAAGTTGAGTATCACATTATTGAATTTATAAACAACACAGTACTAAGGAGGGTTGAAAACCTAATACAAAGGAATTTTGGTGAGTTTAAGAAACATAAACTTATCAAAGGTTCTGGGAGTCAAAACTCTCTAATGCAAGTTCATCATGTTGAATATGGAGATGATGTTATTGTATCACAATAGGAATTATTTAATAGGAAGAAGAAAGTATGGAAAAGTTAGGTTGCAGTTTGTCACTACAAGAGATAATGATACTGCAAATTATTTTTCTTCTAGAGAAGACAACAATGGGAGGTATCCATAGGAACAAAGAAAACAAGCCACTCAATGTGTAGGCACCGGATGGCTATAAAGTGCCTTATCAAGGGATTGTTTTGGTCTAATCCAACAATGTCACATCGACTATGTATTTAAAGCACATCCATGACTACCCTCTTCTATTATTTTAAAATAGGATGGAAGATTAAGAGGTTCGATGATACTTCACATTTGACGCTTCTATAATATCATTTTATGTTTAAAGGAAACAAAGGCTATTGCTTCATATTTATGGATATATAATTATTTCAATGCACTTGGTTCCTTGGCAATAGCTTTTATATAATATTTAAAGCACATGAGGAAGCTTCATTTTGATTTTTAACATAAAAAGTTTAAATCAAAAGTCAAGGCAGTAGATTGGCCAACATAAGGGGAGTGGTGCACTTTAGTTGCATCCATTGGCACTACTGAAAAAATCAAAATGCTTCACCACGATGATAGTAGTATTTGCAAGGTTTGAATTAGCTTCAAATGGTTAAGACATGTTTGGATTCGATCATTTTGTTCTTTTTTGGCAAAGTTTTTGTATGCTTTTGGAAAAGAAGGATGGGATTTTCCATGAACAGTGTATAGTGGGATCCGAGTAGACTCTCTTGAGGCTTATTTTTTGGATCATTCCAAACAAACCAAAACATGTATATCCATATCTCATATGAATATAAAGGTTTTTTCTCGAGAGAAAAAAAGTTCACAATAGTTTGCGTAAATAGTAACTTTGTCGTCTTTTGGTTTTGTTATTTGCTCAGGTCCACTATTTCCTTACGGAGAGAACTTCACACATATGTGTTAGACTGCTACTACACACATCGTGAATTTGATATTGTTGGATCAGGCTTAAAGTGAGCATAGTTCTAATTTTGGTGTCATGAATGTTGAATTTTGAACAAAATATTTAGTATTTCGGTCAAGGAAAATATTATGAATTCTTTCGAAGAGTATAATACTGGTCAATGCTTATAATCCTTGTATAAATGCTAAAAATACTAGAAAATTATATTATTATTTGTCTTATTAAATCATCTATACTAACTTTCCCAAAGAATGTGACCAATCCTCTATATATGAAACTCTAAATTCTATCCCAAATTCAAAAATTAGTCCCTTTTTAACCGAGGAAAAAGTGTCATATTGTGCACTAAAAGATGAAAAAAAACAGTATATGCTTCTTGTTCCATATAGTGAATTTGAGATTTCATATCAGACTCAACTCTCTCATACGATAGTTCTCCAAAAAAAAGTTCTCCCCTTTCCAAAATATCTATAAATAAGAAGGCGATGATTTGTCTATTATAAACGCTCACAAACAAGGTCACACGTATTTTCTCTAAAATTTCTAGGCACTAGTAATCATTCCCCCATTTATGGAAAACAAGTAAAATCATAAGTTCGAGGAAATATGGACACATTTTCATTTCCATTCTTGAAAATATTTCATATTTCAATCAGCTTTATATAAGCATTTATTTACATGAGTTTTTGGTTAAACTGATGACCAATCTTCCATTCTGAGGGCCCACACAAAAATTGGCGAACACTATGTGGTAAGCTATTGTGAATCCTTAGGTGCATTTGACCATAATTGTAAAACACTCCAAAGACAATTGAAATAGTAGCTAATATTCCTTGAGTGGTAATGTTGACCAAAATAAGCACCCTTGCAAACACTGTATGGATTTGAATCAACATAGGTGATATTGATTTTAATATTGCATCATGTACCATTGAAACAATGTCATCACACTCTAAAGTAATGCTCTATTCTTCATAATGAATATTGCCTTGCTTATTTTCAAATATGGACTGAAATTGTAAGTGACAATTTTTACTAAGACCTTTTTAAAGAAACTATCATATCTAATCCTAAAAATCTAATATTATGAATAAAATGTTTGTCAAAAGAAACATAAATTTATTGATCTATGATTGATGATTCTTATCACAGTTGTCTTTTCCTCAATATCCTACAATAGAAAATGATTACTTGTGCTAATTGAATTTTTATCAAAGACAACAAATTTCCCATATTTATGTCAATAGTTTCTATATCATCATCTAAAGTTTCATGCTCTTGAGTGTCATAAAAAAATAATTTTCATGTAATATACGATACCTTAAGGAAAACAAGATTTATATTCCACTATACCATCACAAACCACTTGATCTTATTTGGTGATGTCCAAACCAATGGATTTTTCTTCAAACATTTGTTTGGTTTTCAATATAGTTTTCTATAAATTCTTTGTATTCCACAATTGAAACAGTGATATAGAATGCACCATTTCATAAGATCTTGTTGAATATAATGCTCGAGCGTTGTAAATTGAAAGTATTTCCTCATAAACTTGACACTATGCAGATGATCCAACTCTCTAGCATTATTATCTTGCTTTCCAACCATAACCATGCCAATTTGCAACAACTTTTGTGACTTTCTTTGGAGAGATCATAAATATAAACTTATTGCATGGATATGCATAGGGTGAAAATCGTGGTGTCAACAGAGCCCATGTAATAAGTGACCCTAATAGTAACACCTATTTATAAATATGCCTAAGCTTCAGTTATACTTGTCTTGCTTGAACAAATAGATCATTATCGATATTACCTTAAGGGGTACTTATTGTACCCATACATATATTCTTTACTTGGGCTATCTTTTGTTATGATGTGTGATTATTTCTAACATAATTAATGATTCCTTGGGCCCTACCATTTCTAACAGGAATGAGATTGATGCCTCTCAATTTATATTGAGAGTGGTTCTAAACTCCTTCTTAATTATCTCATTTAAGATTGGCGCATTAACTTCAAGGTAATTTCAAAATTTTCGTTGGGCGCTTGTCCAGCTGTCTTTTGCCTCTGCGCTGGCTCACTTGAGATTCTCCTGCATCATACTCCCTGGCCTGAAAATTTTCATGGGCTCCTATCCATGAGCTCGTTTACGGTGTGTCCATGCCTCTGGATCTCCACTTCGTTCTCCCAGCTGGCATCTTCAACTGGATGGCCCTTCCACTTGACCAAATATTCAAAGTAGTGCTTCCGCCTGGTCTTCTTGCTCACTCTTTTGTCCAGTATGCGCTCCATCTATGGATTTTATACAACTGGCATCTGCTTTGTCCACTGGACTTCTGGTTGTTCATTTCCTTTCTCTGCTTCCTCAACTTTATATGGTACAGATATGAGATATTGAATATCGGAGAAATTTCGATCCCATCAGGTAATTCAATCTCGTAAGCATTCACCCCAAATTTCCTTAAGACCTTACA
The DNA here is from genome assembly GCA_010110895.2 of Picea sitchensis. Lineage (NCBI taxonomy): Eukaryota > Viridiplantae > Streptophyta > Pinopsida > Pinales > Pinaceae > Picea > Picea sitchensis. The sequence continues at coordinate 85,763 of SNQJ01S0011887.1, forward strand.
TGGTTCGATTTTCTTCATCTTTAGTTTATTATATGTTCCTCTCGGGAACCTTTCCTTCCTCAAATGTGCCAGAACCAAATCACCAACCTCAAATTGAAGTTGTCTCATGTGTTGATCTGCTCTGCGCTTATATTCCTGTCTCGAATTCTACAATCGCTCCTTCACCTGGATGTGAAGTTTCTTCATCACCTATGCAAATTCTTCTGCATTAGCGCTCCTAATTGCAGTTTGTTCTGAATCCCTTAACTCATAAATTCATCTTGTCTACATGCCATAGATAATCTGAAACAGACTCTTTCATGTGCTTTTGTTAACTGAGTCATTATAAGCAAATTCTGCATGTGGTAATATGATGTCCCACTGGCTATGGTGTTCTGTCACCAGGCTTCTCAGCAGGTCTCCCAGACTTCGGTTCACCACTTCTGTCTATCCATCCATCTGAGGATGATAATCCAAACTAAACGAAAAGTTAGTTCCCAGCTTCTTCCATAAGGTCCTCCAAAAGTTCCCTATGAACTTGGTGTCTCAATCCGAAACTATGCTCCCTGGTAAGTCGTGAAGTCGAATAACTTCTTTGAAAAACAGGTTTGTAATATGAGTTGCGTCACTGGTGTTCTGACATGGAATGAAGTGTGCCATCTTGGAAAATCTATCCACCACCACAAAGATTGAGTCGAAACCTCTTTGTGTTCTTGGAAATCCCAATATGAAATCCATGCTGACTGCATCCCACG
>SNQJ01S0011887.1:86546-99827 GCA_010110895.2 Picea sitchensis
AACAATAATGGAATTTTATTATGAGTGGGGAACTTCAAGAACAATACAATATACTCCAATAGTAATAACTAAAGGCTTCTATGCAGCTACAACATGTCACTAAGCAAAAAAATAACAATTAAAACTTGAGAAAATAATGCCAAGTCTCTATTATAGCTGGTATTGCACTACTCCACGTCAAAACAGGGCTGGAAACCCTCCCAAATATGTAGCAAGTCCACGATTCTTCTCCATATCTTCTATGCTCAACCAAACATCCTCATTGATCAAAATTTTATGAGAAAAACAAAATGAAAATGGATTATTATTATTATTAACACAGAGACATAATGAAAAATAATAGAGATACAATAAAATTGACTTCTATTCAATAAAGAAATATGTTGGAACTATAAAATGCAGACTGAAAACAATCTTGCTAGAATGGTGGCGACTTATCTCTGAGAAGAGATGTGATGGTTATCCTCATTCACAAGAAGATGATTATAATGAGGCTTTGAAATCCTTTTTACAATAAACATGAATTCCAAAACCCTAGACATCCAAAACCTTAACCCTAGGAGATGAAGTGCCAAAAGTCATGTGGGGCCCATTGGGGTAAGTTGGTACATCAACTTCTTGGGGTCATAATTTTTTCATGCGATATTCATTTTAGACACATGATAGCCCATTGGAAAGGTCTATCCAAGGAATACACATTATTTCGTCAAACTCTAACTTTTCCAATAGTTTGATTTTGTGAGCCCTAAAAACGTTGTTTAGGGCCTCAAAACAACCCCAGAAGTTGAGGACTCGAAAACTAGGAAAAAACTACCAAACTGAAAATATGCTAAGATGAGCCAGTTGGAATAGGTGGGTAGCCATCGACATCCACTAGGATCACTCATGGATATTTTAAACCCACTAGGAACAAACCCCAACTCTCCTCAAAACCCTCACGCGGCCTCATGTACCCTTCATAGCTCCCCTACATAGGATAACGAATCTCCCTTAACCCTATAAGACTATTTTATGGATAGCTCGGCCTCTAAAGTATCCCAGTGTCCACTCCTTAACCATCAACCTACAAATGGGGAGGACATAAAACCTCCAGAAGCCATGGTATCCTCAAATAATCTTGCGGCCTCCTTATATCTCTATGGAATAACAATATGGGTAGTTCGACCCTTCCAAAATGTCACCATGACCCTACCAACAAATATAAATTGATTTCTCAAGTGCAATGATGCAACTCCAATGAATAATTTCTCCTGGACTGAAAAACAAATCACAAATGAAGATCCAAGTGGAAAATCCTATATGGATCTCCCTTGTCTCTAACTAGGGTGTGTTTCTCACCACCAAAACCAAGCTAGCAATGGAACGGTTTTGCCCAAAACTCCAATGAAAACATTGGCTACAAGAGCACTCTAAAACAATGTCAAATCATAATGAGGAAGGTGATGTAATACCCTTCATTTATACTTCTCTGAACCCCCTTCTAGATATTTTCTATCTTTGACTAATTCAACATGAAGATTAAAATCACTTTATAACTCTTTTAAAACCCCTTTTTAATGTCAAAAGTGATGAATTGGCTTCTGAGACATTCTCAGATTCTAGAAATCCATTTCTCATCATTTCAACCTTTAGATATTTTCATCTTGGTCCCAACGAGCTATTACACTCATGTATCCCTTCAGATAATTTGGTCCTAATAACACATTTAGTGTATTCAACTAAATACTGCCCAATAATAACCAAAATTACAAAAAATCATCAAAATGCCACAAAACCAAGAGCAGAATGTGCATAAATGATTCCGATGATAAAAGATGATGAATGGACTAACCCGGGCTCCATATAACTCCCCCAAATTTCTCTATATCATTTTTAACCTCACTTTACTCCTCTGACCAAGCTGACATACAATCACAAATTTACCTCTGATTGTGGAGTAGAGAAATCCAAGAATGGGGACATTACAATACTCTAATTCACTGATGGAAATGATTCAAGGATATTGGGAAGTTCTCCTCCATTTATATATTTACACTCCTAACTTTCTTAATTCAATTGATATATCTCAGCCTGATTTCAATGCACCTAGTGGAGGGTCCAGTGTCAAGTTGAGTATCACATTATTGAATTTATAAACAACACAGTACTGAGGAGGGTTGAAAACCTAATACAAAGGAATTTTGGTCAATTTAAGAAACATAAACTTATCAAAGGTTCTGGTAGTCAAAACTCTCTAATGCAAGTTCATCATGTTGAATATGGAGATGATGTTATAGTATCACAGTAGGAATTATTTAATAGGAAAAAACAATTAGTAAGAAAAAAGTATGGAAAAGTTAGGTTGCATTTTGTCACTACAAGAGATAATGACACTGCAAATTATTTTTCTTCTAGAGAAGACAACAATTGGAGGTATCCATAGGAACAAAGAAAACAAGCCACTCAATGTGTAGGCACCGGATGGCTATAAAGTGCCTTATTAAGGGATTGTTTTGGTCTAATCCGGCAATGTCACATCCATGACTACCCTCTTCTATTATTTTAAAATAGGATGGAAGATTAAGAGGTTCGATGATACTTCACATTTGACGCTTCTATAATATAAGGCTATTTCTTGGTGATTGGCCAACAAAAGGGGAGTGGTGCACTACTGAAATAATCAAAATGCTTCACCACGATGATAGTATTATTTGCAAGGTTTGAATTAGCTTCAAATGGTTAAGACATGTTTGGATTCGATCATTTTGTTCTTTTTTGGCTAAGTTTTTGTATGCTTTTGGAATAGAAGGATGGGATTTTCCATGAACACTGTATAGTGGGATCCGAGTAGACTCTCTTGAGGCTTATTTTTTGGATCATTCCAAACAAACCAAGACATGTATATCCATATATCATATGAATATAAAGGTTTTTTCTCGAGAAAAAAAAATTTCACAATAGTTTGCGTAAATAGTAACTTTGTCGTCTTTTGGTTTTGTTATTTGTTCAAGTCCACTATTTCCTTACAGAGAGAACTTCACACATATCTGTTAGACTGCTACTACACACATCTTGAATTTGATATTGTTGGATCATGCTTAAAGTGAGCATAGTTCTAATTTTGGTGTCATGAATGTTGAATTTTGAACAAAATATTTAGTATTTCAGTCAAGGAAAACATTAAGAATTCTTTCGAAGGGTATAATATTGGTCAATGCTTTTAATCCTTGTATAAATGCTAAAAATACTAGAAAATTATATTATTATTTGTCTTATTAAATCATCTATACTAACTTTCCCAAAGAATGTGACCAATCCTCCATATATGAAACTCTAAATTCTATCCCAAATTCAAAAATTAGTCCCTTTTTAACTGAGGAAAAAGTGTCATATTGTGCACTAAAAGATAGAAAAAAACACTATATGATTCTTGTTCCATATAGTGAATTTGAGATTTCATATCAGACTCAACTCTCTCATACGATCGTTATCCAAAAAAAAAAGTTCTCCCCTTTCCAAAATATCTATAAATAAGAAGGCGATGATTTGTCTATTATAAACGCTCACAAACAAGGTCACAAGTATTTTCTCCAAAATTTCTAGGCACTAGTAATCATTCCCCCATTTATGGAAAATAAGTAAAATCATAAGTTCGAGGAAATATGGACACATTTTCATTTCCATTCTTGAAAATATTTCATATTTCAATCACCTTTACATAAGCATTTATTTACATGAGTTTTTGGTTAAAATGATGACCAATTTTCCATTCTAAGGGCCCATACAAAAGTTGGCGAACACTATGTGGTAATCTATTGTGAATCCTTAGGTGCATTTGATCATAATTGTAAAACATTCCAAAGACAATTGAAATAGTAGCTAATATTCCTTGAGTGGCACTGTTGACCGAAATAAGCACCCTTGCAAACACTGTATGGATTTGAATCAACATAGGTGGTATTGATTTTGATATTGCATCATGTACCATTGAAACAATGTCATCACACTCTAAAGTAATGCTCTATTCTTCATAATTAATATTGCCTTGCTTATTTTCAAATAAGGACTGAAACTGTAAGTGACAGTTTTTACTAAGACCTTTTTAAAGAAACTATCATATCTAATCCTAAAAATCCAATATTATGAATAAAATGTTTGTCAAAAGAAACATAAATTTATTGGTCTATGATTGATGATTCTTATCATAGTTGTCTCTTCCTCAATATCCTACAATAGAAAATGATCACTTGTGCTAATTGAATTTTTATCAAAGACAACAAATTTCCCATATTTATGTCAATAGTTTCTATATCATCATCTAAAGTTTCATTCTCTTGAGTGCCATAAAAAAATATTTTTCATGTAATATACGATACCTTAAGGAAAACAAGATTTTTATTCCACTATACCATCACAAACCACTTGATCTTATTTGGTGATGTCTGAGCCAATGGATTTTTCTTCAAACATTTGTTTGGTTTTCAATATAGTTTTCTATAAATTCTTTCTATTCCACAATTGAAACAGTGATATAGAATGCACCATTTCATAAGATCTTGTTGAATATAATGCTCGAGCGTTGTAAATTGAAAGTATTTCCTCATAAAATTGACACTATGCAGATAATCCAACTAACTAGCATTATTATCTTGCTTTCTAATCATAACCATGCCAATTTGCAACAACTTTTGTGACTTGCTTGGGAGAGATCATAAATATAAACTTATTGCATGGATATGCATAGGGTGAAAATCGTGGTGTCAATAGAGCCCATGTAATAAGTGACCCTAATAGTAACACCTATTTATAAATATGCCTAAGCTTTAGTTATACTTGTCTTGCTTGAACAAATAGATCATTATTGATATTATCTCAAGGGATACTTATTGTACCCATACACATATTCTTTACTTGGCTTATATTTTGTTATGATGTGTGATTATTTAGTGAATTATGTATAGTATGTTTTTCAAATATAATTAATGATTCCTTGGGCCCTACCATTTCCAACAGGAATGAGATTGATGCCTCTCAATTTATATTGAGAGTGGTTCTAAAGTAGCAGGGACACACAATAACAATACTACTAATGTAGAATCAATCACTTTACATTGAGATGTCCTCTTATTAGAAAGTGAATTTTATAACATATTGATAACTGACTTGTACAATTTGAAACGTCTAGTCTAAAATTTATTAGTATTGCCACCAAAAAAAGCTTCAATCAATAGTTGATTCCTCAATTTCCTTCCTACCTATGCAAAATATGCATCATACTTTCATTTTGGATTCATTTTGTTATCTTCACAACTTATCAAAATAATCCATCATCCATATTTTGAGTATTATTGTGTTTGAGATAAGTTGAAATACAATATGTTCAACTACAAAATATATTGCTTCCTCTTATGGAGGACAATGTGGAGTTTACATTTTTTTACAATATCTCCTTAGTTCAACACTCTCAAACCATATGACCCAACCATTTTGTAATAGCAAATACAAGTAGGTTACCAATTTTTTTTTACAATATCTCCTTAGTTCAACACTCTCAAACCATATGACCAAACCATTTTGTAATAGAAAATACAAGTAGGTTACCAACGATCCATGCAACACAATTAAGTGGTTCTTCCCATCCATTTTGAGAAAATTGGGGACAATTTTCTTCTTAGAAAGGAAGAAATGATTAACATTTTATTGTAGGATGTAAAACTTAGAAATTATTTGTTCTGATTATATGTCATAAATATTGTGTTTCTATATGGCTTTGTATTTAACTTTACATGCATTATTCTCATCTCACACTTTAACACTTTAACTTCTGAAACTATGGACTTTCAAAATAATATTGGATGTTGTTCATTAGGATCTTGCATTAGTGAATCAATGAAAAACTATGACAGAAAATGGTTTTGATCAATAGGGGTGTCTTTCAACATTAGTATCATATTCTTTTGATTCCAAAGAATATTAAAGATTAAAATATCGATCTTCCAAAGAATGAAAGGTATGTTTTCTTTAAAGAACTATTTGATGATCTATGAGCATGCCATGATTATGGGGCCAACAAATGTTTCTCTTATCTTCTCAGATGTTTTCTGTTGAGTTAAGGTATGGTCTTATGCTTTATCAAAAAAAATTCCAAAACTTTACAAGGTTTTATAATTTATTGAAAGATTCGCCACGATTTTACAAGATTCTATAATTCAGTGAAAGATTTGCCAAGATTTTACAATATTGTATAAAATAATAAAAAAAATCCAAAAAATTATATATTAATATTATATTATTGATAAAATAGCCTTCAAATTTTCCTATGTATCATGGGGATTCACCCATTTATTATACATATAAATTTAGGGGGGTTTCATAAAATTACCCCAATGAGGAGAGATGTTTTTGGGGTCTAACCGAGGGAAGGGGTTTAAAAGTTGAGTATATATTGAAGGTTCCATGGATAAAAGTGTCATGGAGAGAATGTGTAGTCTTTTGAAAATGCGGACAAGGAATTCATAGTTGGCAACTAATTTGGAGTCGAAATACCATTCTGCTACATAATTGGCATGGGTTAGTATTATTGTTGTTTTATCATGGTCTTGAAGTGGATGATGACACAGATGATGAAACAATCCAAACTTACTTTTAGTTTTTTATTATTTTTTGTTACCCATATTGAAAAATCACTTTTCTGAGATGGAAACATGACCTTTAGCATCTAAGAATTTCCATGAATCTAGATCTGGTTCACTCTTATTCTAAAACTTGGGTTCCCTATTTCAATTTCTAGAAGTTCCATTATGATATTTTGGAAACAACACTCAAACATTTATGTTCCATTTAAAAGTTGTATCCCCTCCTTTTCAGGTTCCAAAAGAGGGAATGATTTACGTTTTTTCCAAAGGTTTCTAGTTACTTAGGATATCTGGTTCATTACAACATGAAATGCAGTCATAATTCTACCTTTGGAATATCAGATACATATTTGATAATAACCCAAATGTAAATCTAATTTGGAAAAGTACTTTGATCCACACAATTTGTCTAACATTTCACTAATGAATGCAATGAGGAATCTCTTCTTAATTTTGATCTTGTTTAGTCACTTGTGGAATCTCTTCTTAATTTTGATCTTGTTTAGTCGCTTGTAATCGATACACAATCTAAATGATGCATATTTTTTTCCTAACTAAAATAATTGGGGAAGAGTAAGGAGTTCTACTTCTTGTAATGACTGCATATTGTAATAGTTCTATACCAAATGTTCATATTGGTTCTATAGTGATGAAGATAATGATATGGATCAATGATATATAGGGTGGAATTGGGTTGTAATTCAATAACATGTTCAATGTCATGACTAGGTGGTAATTTCATTGATAAGTTTTATAATACATCCTTATGATTTTCAATAATTTGATTCACCTCTTAATTTGTGTAGTTATCAATTCACAGGTAAAGATTCCATACAATAACATTTGAATATAAAGGGTGAAGTCCCTTTTGAATCATTTTCCCAGTTTGTTGTGATGAAACTAGTTTTTAGTAGGTGGTGGAGTAAAACATTTTAACTTATAACTTTTCCCTTCCCATTTCAAATTAATGAATTCATAGAGAAGATACCCATATTTACGACCCATTCTATTTCAAAAATCATGGAGCTTGTTTAAATACACCTTGTTAATTCATGTAACATTGTGCACCACTTGAGAATTCATTTGCTCATGTTCTATTTTGTGCTCTCTTATGATCTTCTTGAACTTATTGACTCATAGAAACTTCAAAATAACAGACAAAATGGTAGCCTTATTGTTCCTCCAACCTAAATATCATATTTAAAATTTGTTGCACTTATATCCCTAGAAATATATCCCAATGAGACAACCCAATTGCTTCTTAATAACCCATATATCATAAATAGAAAATTCCAACTCTTCCCTAAGGAATCTAAAGGAATATGAGCCAAGATATCAATAATCCAGGGTTCTTAATAGAACCCATGTGTCTATTGTCAAGGTATGGACATGAACAACCAAATATAACCCACTCTAAGTATTTTTGGCTCTTAGGAAGTTATAATATTGAACTACTCTAGTACCCATAGTCTCACTTGTAGCCATTAATCAATGGGGTGACATGATCATGTCCCATAACTGTTGGGCAATAGGGTGGAACATGCCATGAACTAGAGGACATAGTATTGCAAATATTGATTCACATGAGATGTTGCACAATCTCTATTCACTTGATTGGTAATGACCCAAAAGGTCTCTTTTTATAGCCTCAAGATCTAACTAATTTCCATAGAATATGGGATATCTTGTCCACATGTAAGCGTCAATTGTTAGAGTTCAATCCTAAAAATATTCTCTATTGATTCAGAATGACAGGACTCGACCTGACCTCCTACATGTCCAACTTGTATTTGATTGTTGGGTTTTTTGATCCATCGACCGACTATATTCTATTGTTGGTTGACTATCCGACTGAAAAGTACATCAACTACTCGATTGACTGGTGTGTTGTGTTGTTTGATCACCCAACTGACTGTATCCAGATGTAGGTCGACCTATTGACCGACTGAACCCATGATATGTGTGATGAACCATCAATTTTTGATGTTTCAACACCCTCCATCAAAACACATCTCTAAAGTTTTAGGAGGTGAAATTACATCAGTAGAACACCCCCCCCATAATTGCAGCTTCTTGAAGGCCAAGGATCATGTGAAGCTCAATAAATTTGGCTCCAACGAAAGGTTTGGTGAAGATAATATCAACTTGATCTTTTGATTTGCAATATTCAAGAGAGACGACATTCTCATGAACCAATTATATCAAATAGTGAGCATGGAGCTCAACATGATTCATCTTACTATGGGAAATATGATTGTCAACAACTTTTATGGCACTTTTCTTATCACATTAGATTGAAGTCGAGGTCTTAATTGGAATGCAAAGATCTCCCAAAAATTGGTGAATCCATATTGCTTTAATAATTGCTTGAACAAGGCCATCATATTTTTCTTATCTAGTCAATAAGGAGACTACCTTCTATTTATTGCACAACCAAACAAAAGGTTCAGTGCTATAGAAGAATACATAGACAAAATTGGACTTACGATGATCATTGTCACCAGGCCAATCAGAGTCAGTGTAGTTGTTATGCCCTAAATAGTGGCACATTACCCCTTAATTGGGGCATATTACATTAGTAATTTTATTTTATTTATGTTGGCTTGGTTCCATTAGTTATAATTGTACCTCCTAGTCTCCTATATATACCAAGGAGACCTTTTCATTTGGAATCCTCTTGTATTTGGAAATTTGTGTGGTGTAAAAGGAGCTTGCCCACTTGAAGAGGCTTATTATCTAAAATTCTCCTTTTTCAAGCCATTGGGTACTTATTCTTAGGTTTTTTTATGCTATTTTGATATTTGGTTCTTAACATTTGGTATCAGAGCTCAAGGTCTTTGGGGTTTCATTGCTGCATCTGAGACACCTTGTAATTTACGCTATAAATTTTTTTATACAATGTTTTAGAAGGGACCCCTTAGAGTATATTTAGTAGACGGATCAAGGTACATGGGGTTAAAATTTCAGCTCTCGAGGCCTTATACTTGTAGAGATATGTCATGTGTAAGATAGGGTTCTAGAATCATCATGAATTTAGTCATCATGGAATTTTCGCTATAAAATATTTTATGTGATGTTTTAGTCCCTGAAACCCAAAGACTATTCATAGAAATTATAAAGGTATTTGTGATAAAAAATTCATCTTCTAGGTCATCCTATGTTTGTAGATACACCCTGTGCAAGATAGGGTATTTGATTAGTCATATTAACTAGTCTCAAATAGGTGTTCCACGTAAAACAATGATATCTTCTTTAGTGAATCAGATACATTTACATGGAAAAATGATTCAATATGGTACAAATATTGCTTATATTTATGTAATAACTCCCAACTCAAACAAAAGGTACTCTTGGAATTGCACACCTCTCTGTTAGGAGGGCACTCGGGATTTTTTAAAACCTACCATAGGGTCAAGAAGAAAGTTTTTTGGGATGGCCTTAAAATTGATGTTCAAATGTTTATGGTAGAATGTTTGGTTTTCCAAAAAAATAATGTGGAAAAAATTAATACCCCAAGTCTTTTACAACCATTATCCATCCCAACTCAATGCTAGGAGGAGGTTTCCATGGATTTCATCACAGGGTTACCGAAGTCTGAAGGAAAGAGTGTCATCATGGTGATTGTTGATAGACTGACCAAGTGTGCACACTTTTGTGCACTCTTTCATCCTTTCAAATCCAGTACAATTGCAACCACATTCATGGAGACAATTCAAAAGCTACATGGAAGCCCAAATATTATTGTAAGTTACAGAGATCCCATCTTCCATGGACATTTTTGGACATAATTATTTTCTTGTTTGGGTACTCAATTGGCTCATAACTCATATTATCATCCTCAATATGATGGACAAACTGAGATAGTGAACAAATATCTAGCCTTTGTTTCTTTGTCTTTGATAAAAAAACACAATGGTTCAAATGGTTACCCTTGGCAGAATGGTGGTATAACAGTTCCTTTCATACTGTAACAAAAATGACACCATTTATGGCACTCTATGGATATTACCCACCTTCCATCACTTCTTGTCTAAAAAATAAATCTAAGGTTCAAGTAGTGGAATATCACATTGAGCATCAACAATAAGTTCTCCAACTCTTAAAGGACAACCTCACCATGGCCCAAAATCGCATGAAACAACAAGCATATCATCATTGTAGTGAAAAAAGTTTTGAAGTAGGGGATTGGGTATTTTTAAGACTACAACCATACAAACAGATGTCCATCGATCAAGCTAATAAGGATAATAAATTATCACCAAAGTAATATGGCCCTTATAAGGTGTTGCAAAATATTGGTACTATGACATACAAATTGGAGTTGCCTACATTTTCATGAATACACCTAGTTTTCCAGGTTTCATGCTGAAAGAAGGTTATAGGTGACAAGATCCCAGTTCAAACTATATTTCTAGAACTTGACAAGGAAGGAAAAATCATATTGGATCTTAAAGATATCGTTGACACAAGAATTCTCCAGTTGAGGAATATATCCATTTTAGAGTATCTCATTAAGAAGAGGAAACTACCTACTGAAGATTCCACTTGGGAAGATGAATCTTTTATACAAAAGAATCCATAATTACTCAAGCTTTGCGCACAACACTTTTCTGAAGGGGAGGGGCATTTTAAGCCCTAAATAGTGGCACATTACCCATTAATTGGGGCATAATACATTAGTAATGTTATTTTATTTATGTCGGCTTGGGTCCAGTTGTTTTAATTGTACCTCCTAATCTCTTATATATACCAAGGAGACCTTTTCATTTGGAATCATCTTGTATTTGGAAATTTATGTGGTGTATAAGTCATTTTCCCCCTCAGAGAGGTTTATTATCTAAAGTTCTCTCTTTGTCAAGGCGTTGAGTACTTATTCTGAGGTTTTTTTAATGTTATTTTGATATTTGGTTCTTAACAGTAGCCGACTAGAGAATATGAACTTCGACAATACTTGATACCAAAATGAGTGGTACCCTTCATATAGTGTACAATGTGTTTGGCTACTTTCCAGTGGATTTCTTTGGGGTCCTCCATGATGTGAGAAACCACACTAATAGCAAAGGAAATATCAGGTCGACTATGAGTAAGGTAATAAGACTATCGACCAATTGTCAATAAAGTGTAGCATCGACTACGAGTGTTTGACAAGTCTTAACAAGCTTCACTCCAGACNCCATGATGTGAGAAACCACACTAATAGCAAAGGAAATATCAGGTCGACTATGAGTAAGGTAATAAGACTATCGACCAATTGTCAATAAAGTGTAGCATCGACTACGAGTGTTTGACAAGTCTTAACAAGCTTCACTCCAGACTAAAAAGTAGTAGAAAAGGGATTTCAACCAACCATCTTAAAACATGTCAAAAAATCCATCACATATTATAATGAGAAATGGAAAATCTATCATAAAGTGGTAATACTTGAATACCCAAAAAATATTACAAATTCTCAAGATCTATCATATCAAAGGAGTCAACAAGTTGTTTTTGTTGGACAACTGAGAGGGGGGGTGAATCAGTTGTTACCGTGCTTAAACAATTATGCTTCTTTTAAAATCTTTACAAGGAACTCAATGATGATCACAATAATGCAGAGAAATAAACAAAGGCACATTCAACATCAGTCACATATATGAGAAAGACAGAGACAGATAATTCCTAAGGAAACCCATATAGGGTAAAAAACCTCCTTTTCTTTATATGATAAGTATTATCTACACTCTTTACATTATCATACATATGAGCACCAACTCATTGTGAGGCTACAACTTCTGTTTTTGCAAGCTGCAACTTGCTGAGAGCACCGACTCTTTGTTTTCTCTAGCACCCACTAGAAGGATGCACCAACCCCCTGGTTTCTCTAGCACCAACTAGANATGGTTAGTAAGTAGGACTACTAATTCACCTGTGTTATGAATAAGGCTGAGATAGCCATAGCTAAATGCTTATGAATTCACTTGCAACCGTAACAGAGGATTAGTATGTGTATGTTTATAAGTACAATGATGAACACCTACAGGGTTGGGAATGACGAATGATAAACTCCAATAGCTTAATAAAAAAAAAATTAAATTGGAAATGTTGGGGAACATTACATATCCCTTTAGAAAACTAAACCCTAACCCATAGGAAAATTCCTTTCATAGCTTTACAGAGTTTGTCCACTATAGAACATTTTACATACTGAAATGAACAAGTTTTTTTCACGACAAGACCACATATATACTTCGGAACAATAACCAATGGAGTAATTTTGGATCAACAAATTGAATTGAACCCACATTGATTCTAATTTTTTGTGGATAAAATAAATGAAACAACATCCACATATAATTTAAATGGGTTTTATGTTTTCTTGTGCCCCGAGGGTGCATAAAAATAGAGAAAAACACAATTAAATATTATTTCTCTCTTCCCTTTTTCTAATGATATATATTTTTTAACATGTTTGGTGTCAATTCAAGTATCGGTAGGCAATCCTTAAAATCATTCTATATATTTCTGATTTCAAGTTTCTTGTTCAGGATTTTTGTTACTCAAATCAATATTAGTCTATGGTTTCAATTATGCTGAGAAATTGGAATAAAAGTCAAAACATGATCATGTAGGGCATGACCCTGGTAATAGTTTAGAACTTAGTTATTTTGTGAAGTTATGCATTTTATAT
>SNQJ01S0011887.1:105632-122256 GCA_010110895.2 Picea sitchensis
GCATTGAAGGATGTGGGAAAAATTCTCCATCATTTCGTCCCTCTGTCGCGTGAGAGCTTGCTCAAGCAACAGACTGATAGGATCGTCTGCTCCATCATTTTTTCTTTTCTTCCTCCATTGAGGGTTTCTTGGGTGTGCGAGAGAGATTGTCCTCAAGAGAGATAAGCTCGAGACCCAACTTTCTATACTCATACCTCGTCGGGGACATGCACTGAAAATGATCAAGAGAAGCATGCTCTGATACCACTAATCCGGATTATTTTTGGCACGAAATGAGAGTGGAGATATAACACATAAATATTTAGAGATATTGAAAGAGAGACAACAACATAACAGATATATATCATAAATAACAGGAGTCACAGATATACAGTAATACACGATTTCTATTAATGAAATAAATGTACAGAGACATTAAAATACAGAGTGAAAGACTCGCTAGAATGGTAGTAGCTTATCTCTAAGAAGAGATGTGACGGCTACTCGCATCCATGAGAAGATTATTATTACAATGAGGCTCTAAGGGCCTTTTTAACAAAAGTAAAATCCAAAAGCCTAACCCCAGAAGATGAAAAGCCAAAAGGTTTGTGGGCCCTGATGGGGGTAGTTGATACGTCAACTTCCCAGGGGCATAACTTTTCCATACGATCTCCGTTTGGGGCCCTCAATAGCTCGTTGAAAAGATCTATCCGAGAAATACAACTTTTGGGTGAGCAACATCAATCTACGATCCATGTTGCTCCCCGTTTTCTCAAAAAAGATCGTTTAGGGCCTCAAAATGGCCCCGGAAGTTAAAAACTACTAAAAATAGTAAATTACGAAAATTGCCATAAACATGTTTTGGGCCAGTTGGAGAAGGTGGGTGGCCACAGATATCCACTTGGATCATTGTTAGTGATGAAAAGTAAAGAAACTCTTCTCCTTCCCATAACTAGAAGTTCATTGAAAATAAAATTTTCATATCGTTCTTTTTACCTTATTTTGGAGTCGAGTCTCAAACATCATCGATTTCACTATCATTCACCCTTGTGTAAAAAACAACCATGAAATAAGCGCTAATTAAAATTGAACTAGAAAATTTAATTTTTTAGATATTTACGCCAACAATAGACTAGGACTAGAGCTTTGGAATAGGTTGTGAGAACAAATCTCCAAAGCATTCAATACAAACTCAAAATATTGTGATAGGGAGAGAAAATAAAACCTTCATATAAGCATAGTTGGGATCCCCCTCTCACACAAGATTTAAAGACGAGGTCATGTACAGGAGAGAAATAAAGATTATTCCTCTCAGGCTTAACCAATCATAGAAGAACAATTATATATTGGGGGTTCTTCTTGAGAATCAAATTTTTTCATTTGGTCTCGAAGCTTCCTGAATTCTGAATTCATTCGGGGTCCTCTAGATTTTACCAGTCCATTTGTCCTCAGTTCTCTTGAAGAATTTTGGACTTGATATCCTACCTATACGTTTGAACCCAAATGTTGACTATACCCACCCAGAGGTTGACTGTGAGTTGGTATCCTTAGTGGCCATAATATTTAGGGTCCTTACATGAGGTGATGGTGAAGGGAATTCTTTGTTATACCTGGATCAAATGTTGTTCAAACTCACTCGAGCTCCTTGGAGGGTAACCCACATGTTAAAATGTGAGGGAATTTTTACCAAGGCTTAAGTCTATTAAGTAGGCCACCAATGTAATTGATCCACCCACTCAATCCTAGTCCCTTCTCACTTTGTTCACACGATGTTTGATTTCATCACCAACCAGTGCGTTCATTGAGAGAAATTATTGTTTTTCTTATTGGTTTTCTAGATTTTTTAGCGAATTTTGTTTGTTTACTTCACTTGTCCTTAAAATCGGTATTGTGTCTGATAAAGGTATTCATAGATCACGTAGGATTCAAGGGTTTCCTATAGAAGTATACAAAACCATAACTCTTAACTCACCCAAAGAAACTTACCGAGAAGAGGTAAAAAACTATTCAGACGTTGGGAGTGTTGCTACTCCGTGGATCAAAAATACTGAGGGATATTTAGTAGTAGTTTAGGAACCTCCTGCCCCTCCTACAAACCCAACTTTGAAAAACCCTCACGATCCAGTCCTTCTCCGAGTAGACTCCTCAAGAAACATCATAGTTGAAGATTATCCAAGGCTATTGTCATTGGATTAATCAGAAAATGAGGACATAAACATATCTCTCTAGATCCACCTAGAACTAGAACAAAACAAAACATAATATGAGACTTTCCCTAGGCTCTAACTACTGAGTTTACTAGTTAACAAGAGATAGAAAACATATTGTTTAAATGTCATTTCCTCTTGCCATTTTCATCCTAGCTCTGTTCCAATGCTCCAAATATATTGAACCTACAAGGGAACACAAGCCAACCAAAGTGAAAGAAATACAATATACTCAACAAGAACCTATGTATGTGATCAAGGAATCATACAATAAAACGAGACTAGTTTTATGGGAAAGAAACATATCATTGTATTATATTAAGTAGAAAGTGGATATTACAACAAAATCCTTGATGTTGTAAGGTCCCCTTTTGATGTACCTTTTCTCTAACACACACACTTTCGCTCCAAATCCTTTGAATGAACAAGATCCACCATGTAGCTTGTAGAACTAAAGAAAATCTCCCAAAAAGAAGTAGAAACTCTCCATACAAATCTTAGCCTATTCAACCTTAGCCTTTTCCATGAGAGATCCCTCTTTATCTAGTGTGAAAGAGAGATGGGTGAGGATACTAGGATGATCGCACCAAATCATAGAATCAAGTAAGATACAAATCGTTCGGAGGCCACCTCATCTTCTAGAAGATCCCCTTCTAGAACTTTCGTGAAGTTTGACTTTTCCTTATCTTTTGGAATCGTCATACCTTAGGTATATTGAAACTTGTAGAGACATCGCATTCCATCTCTAGAGCATGGTGCGATGATCAGGCATCATTGTACCCCATGCATTTTGCAGAGTGCAACAACCTTCCTTAATATGGTTTTTGAGAAGGGAAAGCAAACCACTTTCCTCATGGAGAAAGAGTCTTTTATCGTTTCTGGGAACATAACACATGTTGTCAATTGATCATTGGGGTGACCAAAATAATGTGTAATAGAATTTCCCTCAAAGTATGAAGCTGGAACTCATGACAACCAAAAATACTTTGTAGAATGTGTGTGTTGAACAAGGAGCACACTGATCAAGAAACTGCAAACAGTCAAGCATCAACATAATAATATACCATTGTCCGAGGTAGGCATTCCCATACTAAGATTACAAAATTTCAAGTGTTCCATGGCCACTAAATATACATTGTGGATCCATGTCATTATGAATCATCATAGCCATCAGGAATACATTGTGGATCTATGCTCTGAAATGACTCAAATTCGGACATAGCCATGAGACATACAAAGTGGATCTATGTGTCAATACAAATCATGAATACTTCATTGCAACCTGGACAAGAATGATGTGATCCAGGGTATTCATTTCCATCACCCCTAAGTATGAATCTAAACATGTTATTACAGATGTTGAAGTCGAACATGGTAGAAACCACTCGATTACCAGCCAATGATGAGAACTGTTAACAAGTGTGAGGGAAATCACCATTGATGTCAATGAATCCCAAGGTACCCTAGTACAATCCAATGAATGTGAATAAATGAGTTGAAATCTAACACTTGATGGAATCTCTCAATCATGGGTCAATGATGAGAACCCACTGTTGGAAGCGAAGAGACCTACCATTGAGGCATGCAGACTCTAAGGTACTAAATTATTTCTAAGTCTTGTTCTTGGATAATGAGTTGAATTTGATAGGAAAATACTCGTCACAGGAGGGCCTTGATGTATCCCCTATCAATGACATGACATAAGTAACAGATTTGAAGTAGATCAGAGTATGAAGTGACTTGAAACTGACTCAGGGAAGGCCGACATGGTAGAAAATTTATAACTACAGATGGTCGACTCAATAGAAGGCTTATTTAGGTTAGACTTCTCTTGAACATATGAACGACATGACAATGGTCTTGGAAGCATTGACTCAAGGAGGACCTAACATATGAATTTGTGGATGGTTAAACAAGAGATAAATGGATTTCCCAACTCGGATACAATGATGAAGGGGGTGTCATGTTCAAGAGATACTATTATTTCCACTAACACAAATACAGAGACACATTGCTTTGCAAACTCCCCCCCCACCATTTCTTGTGAGTACCTCTTTATTTTTACGCAAGCTTGAGGAGTATAACATATGATTTTAATGTAAGATCATCTTTTAGACAAGTCCCTCGGAGTATGTTTAACGAACCCTAAGAAGGAGTGGTTCGATCCCATATGGGTCTTTCGATGTTTGTTTAATGATTCCAAAGAGAGAAAACTCGTGGTTTTTTCATGTTTAGAGAGTCTGAAAAACACTTAAAGAGAACTCCATCAGTTCCTTTTTTGTAAATTAATCTGATGAGATCGAAAAAGTGATAACCTACTGCTCATCAAATGTTTTCCTCAAATAGTTTTACGAGCGTGAAAAGAACAAGGTCACTTGACAATCTTTTCATTTTTATGGAGTGTGAAAAGAGCTTAAAGAATACTCCATAGGCTTCATTTTTCGTGTTACCATTACGAGTTCGAAAAAACAACAAAAGACTACTCGATCACATTCTCATGGTTTCACAAGCATGAGAAAGAATCAAGACTTGCTCAACGGTTTTCCTGAAAAACCCTAAAAGGATCTGTACAGGTGATACATGTATAAAAACAAACCAAAAATCGGACCATTGTTCCAAAGTTGCACCCGTATACTTTTCTATCTGCAAAAAATAAACCACTTGTAAAGTTGTTAGGACTTTAGGGTTTAGACGAAGCATATAAAATAATATAAAATATAAATGAAAAAGTAAAAAAACAATAAAATGGGTAAAAAAACCATATTTCACTATTTCATTTGTAACTGCATCCAAACATTGCTCCAAACCCCCTTTTTACCTCGATTTGCAACTACGGATTGCAGAGCACATGACTGATCATTCCACGAATCGTCTCCGCAAAAAAGGTAATCTTCATTTCCTTCATCTTTCTATGGATTAAAATTTGATTTTCATTGGTTAAAAATAGACTTTTGGGTTGATTTTTTGGGGGTACCTATGCACAGAGGTCGTCGAAGGAGCCCTATATTGGGGCCTCTGATGATATAGGATCACTGCAGGTAGCCCTATAGCCAGCCTGCGATGACACTGCACTGTGAAAACAAACAGGCCTACCACGACCGCAACCCAAAAAGTTTTAAAAGATGAATTTACCAAGAAAAATCCTCCAGGAAAGCAAATTATGATGATAATCTCTTTTTATGGTTCTTTGGCAGGCCTTCCATGGTAAAAATGTTGGAATGGCATGAAAGAGAGCATGAGGAGGAATATTTCTTTGTCAGGAATTCATGGGGAATGGTGATGGCCCTTTGGTAGTGCAGGTTGTTGAAATTATTCAAGATTCAGGGCATGAGGGCCCAGCTGAGACCACTTGAGTACTTGGTTCACATGTGGGATGTGAATGAGAAGGTGTTTCATGTGGGTTCCCACACACTGACCATAGGAATATAGGATATCTAATTCCTAATAGGACTATCTCACCATGGATCCCAAGTAACACTTACATGTAGTAGGGGTGGCGGTGAGCCTATGAACCATTACATAAATGAACATTGTGTGTTGGGTACCCATAAACATAGAGGTAATGTCGCTATTAGAGATGTCCAAGACTTGCCTATGTGGACCATCCTCTATACTATCACGTGCATGGCAGGGAGTGAAGCTCCCCACATGGATCTTCAAATCTATTTTCAGTATACATTGGAGTGTATGGAGCCCTGAGTCTTCAACTAGAGCGAAGGGGTTCTTAAAAGTATAAAAAAAAAACTGACCAAGTGCAGAAGTGGCGGGTTGGAAAAATTTGGATACAGTTCAATTTTGGTATCCTTCTTCCTAGAGAGGGTCTTCATTTTACGCTTGCAGGTAGAGTGGGGTATACCTGCCCCACAACATCTGAGAATGAAGAGGTGGGTCAACTCCATGGCCTGACATGCAGTCGGTCCCATCGTTCGGTATAACAATGTCTTCTTCGACTGGTTGAGAACTCAAATGCTCATGGTTAATGATTATGCATATGTCGAGCTAGAATTTTGTTGAGATCCAGACCTAGCTCTTCCCAAAGGTTCCCAATGGGGGGACATAGGTAAGAAGCAAATTTTGTTTATATAATGTTTTTGTTATTTTTAATGATATAAAATATTTTGTATGTTTGTTATCCAATGACTGATCAAACTCTCTTTGATGATGAATATGTGGGACCTTATTGTCCTCCAGGTTCATCCCTTATCCAGAGACGAGGGGAGAGAGGTGACATAGCAGGAGTAGCTGATGCTAACTTTGATACCATAGAACAAAATCTGGAGGGACTCATAATGAATATCCCATATGCCTCTATAGATGATATTTTGAGGCATTACCAATGCCACACAGTGGGCGTGTCTGCTTCCATCGGTCGATTGCTCTGTAGAGTAGCACGAATAGTCACATGTTATAGCAAGCACCATCCTTTATGATCTATTGTATATGAAGCCATATGATTCACATTTTTGATATTTTGGTCTTCGAAAAAAAACACTTTTTGTAAAGTTTTATCATTATTTATATGAGGCTCCTATCGGCTTACTTGTTTTATGTACAAAAAAATTATTGGATTTTATAAATGTCTCAAATTTATTTCTAACACATAATTAGCCAATGCATATGTTAATGTATTTAGACATATAGGAATGTTTTGATATTCAATGTAATCAAAATGACATTCCAAGAGGCGAATTCGTAAATATACCCTTAACAAAGTAGGACGCTGGATAGAATAAACATTACTCAACTGTAGGACTACTAATTTTGAATTCAGTCATACAATAAGATGGAGGATTCCAAGTGAAACAATGTCATTCAATAACTCGATAAATGTACAATATTCTGTGATATTGTTGGTTGCACGACCAAGGCCTACACCATGTAGATTGATCAATTCATTTGTAGGTGCATAGATTTCCCAAGAAACAGATGTTAAGTTTTGAGTACTACGACTAGCTCCATCAGCAAAGCCAATGTAGGGTAGTGAAGACACCGACATATGGAAACCAAGCACAATGCAAGGTAAGCGGTCGAAAGGTGGAACCCAACAACGAAAAAGAACAAAAGAGTATGATACACTAAAAATACACAACACTCATGAAAAAATTACTTAATCATAGTACTTCTTCAAGTAAAGCCCATTTCTGGGTTTACTCAAAGGAAATCCATCATAATATACTATCTCATAATCTCCCTTTTCCAACACTCGTTTCACAATATACGAACCCCGCCACGTGGGATCGAATTTACCGGCCCGGAGAAAGTCACGATCTTGTTCATAAAGAAGAAATAGATCACCTTCAGAAAAAACACGTGGCTTGACATGCTTTTCATATTGGGATTTACCACGTTTTTTCTGAGCTTTAATAACTATGGCAACATTATGACAGGTTTCATCCACTGCATCAAATACAAAAGACGTTCCTCTTCAGCAGAGGTGTTGGGGAGAAGTTCGACGACTAGTTTCAAGGATGACATTTCACATTCAATCGAAAAAATTGCTTCGATACCATATACTAACTGGAAAGGTGTGAATCTCGTGGAAGACTTAACGGATGTGAAATAGGCCCATAATGTTGAAAACAACATCGTGTGCCAATTTGACTTATGAATTCCTACCATCTGTGGAAGCATAGTAGTGAGAAATTTGTTGATTGCTTCAACCTGGCCATTGGCCTATGGATATTAGGGGGTTGATTTTTCATGGAGAAGACGCAACTTTTCAGTAAGTTAAGACAACATATAATTTTAAAAATGACTACCATGATCAGTAACGATGGCTTGAGGGACACCAAATCTAGTAATGATATGATTGAATATGAACAAAGCTGTAGTTTTCCTAGTATTATCAAATGTAGGCATCGCCTCAGCCCATTTAGTGAAATAATCCACAGCTACAATAATGTATCCATGCCCCCCAACCGAGTCAGGGTTACATGTCATGAATTCAATGCCCCATTTATCAAATGGACCAATGGAAACTACAGGGTGAAGAGGAGCAGGGTGAGATCAGAACTTATTGTTGTAAGTTTGACAAGCGTGGCATTTCTGGACGACATTAATGCAATCCTTAAACAATGAACACAAAAAATAACTAACTCATAATATCTTTTGGGTAGTGGCATACCCAAACATATGACTGCCACATGCTCCAGAGTGACAGCCATTCAAAGCCTTCTCAACTTCATCATAAATGAGACATCATTGAAATATGGAATCAATACCACGATGATAAAGAGTATCATCGAGGATGATGTATTGACGGGCTTGATATCATATACGACAACGATCTGTACTAGAAATATTAGGCAGGAAATTTTGAGTATGGAGATAGATGATGATATCTCTATACCATAGGTCATCAGAATTGATCAGAAAAAAGGATTCATCGGGTAAGGAATCCTATGCCACATTTTTTGTCTCAGTAGAGGGAAGGTCACATATCAATTCGGAAAAAACCAAAGACTTATTTGACTTGGCACATTCAAAATCCAAGTCAAACTCCTAGAGAATCACTATCCATTTAGAGTACTTGCCCCCTAGCAATTTTCGAGTAAGGTTATGTTGCATGGGATTGGAATCATAAATAAATGTGGTTTTGTGTAATAAGATGTAGTGATGAAAACATTGAACAGCTTGCACAGCTTTCAAGGCAAGTTTCTCCACCTATAGATATTTGGTTTCGGTAGTCGTGAGACTCCTAATCAAATAGTATATCACATGTTCATCATGTAAATCATCCTCTTGGATGAAAACCATAGAAATGGTAGAGTCTGATGTAGCTAAGTACAAGAATTAATCTCAGCTATAGTTAGGGGGAAACAATAGTGGTGTACGGGTTAAGGCAAGTTTTAAAGATTCAAAATATTTGTTTGCAGTATCATCCCATACAAAATCGTAACCTTTCTTAAGGAGTCGAGTGAATCCTTTCGTAAATTCAACATAACTGGGAATGAATCTACGTAAAACATTTTCCTTCCCTTGCAAACTTTGGAGCTAGTGTAGCATGGAAGGAGGAAGTATATTAAGAATAGCCTCAACCTTCAAAGAGTCTAACCAAATCCCATGTATAGACACAATGAAACCAAGAAGTATGTCAGATTCCACACAAAAAACACATTTGTACGGATTCAAACGTATGTGATAATAACGACAATGTACGAAAATGGCCCGTAAATGTGCCAGGTGATCTTTACGACACATGGAATGTTCCAGTAGATCGTCAAGATAGGGTTGTACAATGTGATTATTGACATGAAAATCATAATACATAGCACACTAAAAGGTCGCACTATCATTTTTTAGACCAAAGGGTAGTTTATGTTAAGCGAAGGTTCCCCAAGGGAAAATAAAAGAAGTCTTGTGTTGATCTGTTGGTAAAATATTAATTTGATTATAGTCAGATAAACCTTCTATCAAGGAGAATATTTCACTCCCAACACAATCATCAACAATCTGGTCAATGAAAGGGGTTGGATAATTGTCCTTAGGAAAAGCTTTATTTATATCCCTATAATCTACACAAATGTAGATCCTTCCTTGTTTCTTGTTTACTGGAACAAGATTTGATACCCAAACATTCAAAGCCACAGGATAGACAAAGCCATCTTTAAAAAAAATTTCAACTTCAAGCTTGATAGCAACAACTTTACATGGATGCACTGGGAGAAGTCTCTTTTGAACGGGTTTAGCATCTGGGTAAGTCTTAATCTCATGCACAACAATATCAGGATCGATACCTAGAACTTATTCATAACTCCAAGAAACAACGTCAGAAAAATCTTGAAAATGTTCTTTATAAGTGCCAACCTCATCAGTAGAACATGAAGCATTGATATGAACATTTTCCACAACTCCGAGTTTAATTGATATGTCAAGAGGAATGGTAGGTGAAACATTTTTCAAGTTCCCTTCATACAAAACATCGTGTATTGAATCGGGAACAAAAGAAATAATAACAATAGTCGACGGAGTCGAAATCCGTTGGTAGATCTATATGGTATCACATTCTAATAATAGGATAGAACGATGATGCCCATCGTCCCATGGAGTTTCTTCCATAGACATGAATGACATGATAATCTCATCAGTAGGAAAGATCACGTGAAACAGATCTGGAGATGTATCACAGAGAGAAGGAGGAGATGGAGAGAAGGAGGAGAAGGAGTTGTCGATTGAATATCTTGATAAGAGGATTCTATCGGGCTTAGAGGCATTTTGTCACCGTCATGAGGACAATCACCAGGTATAGGTACTATCCACAGGTCATATGAATCAGAGGTTTCATGAACACCAGTTGAGATCATGTTAATCGAAGCGACAAAAGGAGGAGTAATATCGGGTGGTGGAATAGGAAATGTACACATCAAGGTGGAATATTTTAAAATACCCCCGCCGACATTCTCATAACCGAGAAGTGTCTTCAAAATAAAAGGGACGTTTCTAGTACGAGAATCATAATTAAAGAAGGCCAGTTGGTCAACATTAACGACCTTTCCTTTGTGTGGGAAACGTAACACACGGAAAAGGGTAGACAAAATTGTGCGCATGGAATCAATCCAACTATGGCCAAGTATAATATTATAATCAAGAGGTGCATCGAAGACCTCAACCTCGACATTGACCAATTTGCCTTCTAACATAATAGAAAATGAAGGAAGAACATTGTAAGGTATAAAACCTGTACCATTGAAGGCCTTAAAAGTATTGTGTGACTTGTTAAGGGAAGGAGATCCAATAGCTTTCCAACAAGTTATGGACCTAATGCAAGTCGAGACTCCTTCGTCAATAACGGTTCTACAAATATTCTTGTTTTCTACAACAACTTGGATCTGAAGTGCTAACTGAAGAGGAAGCCTTGGAATATTCTCTTCGAAGTAAAAGATTATCAAATTGGTATCGATAGGATCAATTCCACCAATAGCCTTTAACAACGCCTTTTGTTGAGTAGGAAAACTTTAATGGACTTCGAGAGCCAACATTGCAGAGGGTGCTTGCGCAATGTCTTCTACAATACTGTAGTCTTGGGAAGCACGTGCATGAGGATTAAACGAGGACTTTTGAACAATGCCCTTGGAAAGAGAACAGATAAATGTATCAAGACTTGGTCGTTCGAGATGAAGAGGACCTTTTGGAGGTGAAGTTGGGGGAGGAAGTTGAACCAATGAAGGTGGTATATCATCAACTTTCAGTTTTGACAGAGAATAATATTTTGCTCGAGTTGCGACTGCAACTTTGTTCATTTAGAGTCACCAGTACACATAAGGACATAAGATGAGGTTGAAGGAGAAGGTTGGTCATGAATTACTAATTGGGCCTGCTGAGAAGAAAACAGTTGTGACAAGATGGCAGGTGTAGAAGGCTTTCAGTCCCTTGGAGGAACTTACTAACCTCAGTGTGTCGTGGAAAATCTTTCGTATAATGGTCGTCACCACAGATAAGGCAAGGGTAATGAGGTTTACGTTTATATTTCTCATCAGCGAGCAGAGTTTTGGACTTCTCATATTGTTGAGTATTATTTGTGTCCCCCTTATTCTTACCCTTCCCTTTCTTTTTATTTTTATTTTTAACAGTAGGTGTATATTGAACCGAATTAACTTCATAACTTTTTCTAGCAAAAGGAGTAGGAGTAGGAGGATTTTGTACATTAGAGGTTTTAGACTTGGGATTGGTATGACTGGTGTGTGCAGTCTGATTCTTAGCATGAAAGGTTCCAATCACACCAACATCAACATGAGAAGTTGTTGGAGGTGTTGGGGTAGGATTCATGGAAGGACGAGGAGCGCGAGGGATCAAGTCGTAAAGTGTTCCCATTTGCGAATAAATGATATCTAGATACTGAGCACGACTAATCACCTGCTCTTCAATGATGACACCACCCATGGAAACATCATGGGCTATAGGCCAAATAAGTGATTTGGTAAACCACTCGACCAATAGTTGATCAGGAAGGGAAACTTTGATTAAGCATCTTCTCCTCCTCCACTCATGGATATGATCAGAAATATGAGTGGAAGAAGATTGTTTAAAAAAACTTAAAATTTTGGTTCCTGTCTCGTATCAAATTGGCAATTGGTAATGTGTTAAAAAGGCCATGGATAGGGTATTGAAGTCATTAAATAATCCTCGTGGTAACTCAATGTACCATTTTTCTTTCGAAATCGTGAGAGTTCATTGGAAAATTCATAATCTTATGGAGTCATCCATCAATGTGTTGGACGAACACCAAAGATGGAAAGTCATGACATGGTTATTTGGGTCTTCTCCTGATCAACCGTCAAACTTAGGAATGTCAGATGGTAATTTGGTTGGTATGAAGGGAAAAAAAGTAGAATGTAAAATAGGATCATTCAAAATCTTAGATAAATACGGTAAATCCGAAGTGGCAAGAAAAGGAAATTTCCAGTTCAATTGAGGAAAATTGTATTTTTGAGGAGGTAGTCCCATAGGTATACCAATAGGACCATAAGAAGTCTACAGATAGTTAGAAAGTCCTGACAGATTCGTTTATGGAGGGTTTTGATTAAGATTAAGTATGTTTCCTTGGAAAGGAACATTAGACTAAAACATTTCCCCCAAGGTAGGATCCAGAGAGCCTGGATACGGTTGTCTGAAATTAGGAGAGACAAAAGAATTAACTTGAGGATGTTTGCCCCCAGACAGTTGTTGATTTCCTTGGAAAGCAATATTCCAAGGTTGATATTGTAATGTAGGTATACTTTTTCCATAAACTAGGTTATGGCCTCCAACTTGAGGTTTCCACCCAAGTTCAGGTTGTCCCCCAATCTGAGGTTGCCCCCCAAATTGAGGTTTCCCCCCAACTTGAGGTTGACCTCCAATGAGAATCTAAAAACCAGAAGTGACAGAATGACCAATGTCTCCAACTGGATTGGGGCCATTAGGTCCAGGATGATTAGATCCTCCTAACAAAGGTGGAGGTGGAACTTAAGCCCCATCAGAGAGAACCTAGGCAGGTGTAGGGAAAAACTGACTAGTGACATTATACCCAGGAGGAACAAAATGTTTAGACCCTCCGGATGGATTTTTGGTAGGCACAACAATGGAAGTATTCAAAGCATTATACCCAGGGGGAAGTGACGGATTTGGTCTAAGAGGAAATGGTGTTCCAATAGGATCTTGAGTGATCACCACATTTTCGGTAGAAAYAGTCGTAGCTTGTGGGACCATAGTAGAATGGGTCATCTAGAGAGGAAGAATCAAGTGAGAACCAACCAACAATTGGTCCAAAACCATGGTGACATTATTGGTCATGAAAATAAAATGATCTAAAGGTACCATGTAGGAAACAGAYGTCTCATGCATTTTTTATGCCTTAGGTTGACTAGAACTCGTTCTTAGYGCGCTATAAAGATCGYGTACTAACAAAGGGGCAGAAATAGGATTAAAAATTYCGGCGGTGTGAGATGGGGTTCTAAATGATTTACTTTGAAAAAGTGGATCATCTACTCTAGACCCCGCRTTAGGTCYAGTAGGTACTCCAGTATTCTCAACAACAACAATTTCTCCCKATGAGTTCAACTGGAGAAAATGTGTGTCTTGTACAATACTCAATAACGGATTTGGGGGAAGTTGGAATTCCTCTAAGGAATCCAAAACAATTCAAAATCCTTCTAAAGAATGTGTACTTCCAACCTCAGAAGCTAATTTGTTATTGACTACTCCCTCAAGAGATCTTTTGGTGAATTAGGAAGCAAAGGGAGGTAACCTTCTATATCCTCCAAGGATATCCCTTGCATCCTACGTGAATGGAAAAGGTTGATGTTTGCTGAAATAAGTAAATAACGAAAAAAATCTATGGCCAACTAGAGAAACAAACAACACTCATTAATAAAATCTAGAAATCAAACCAAGCAAACAAACCTTCTTATTTTGAATTCACTAGTTGGTGATGAAATCCAACGTTGCAAAATCAAGACAAGAAGGGGCTGGGATAAAGCAGGTGGAAAATTTGCGTTGACGACCTGCTTAACGAACTTACACCCTGGTGCAAGCTCCCACACATAATCGTGAGTATACCCTCCAAGAAGCCTGAGTGAGTTTGGCCAACGTTGATTCCAGGTACCATGAATAATTTCCCCTCCACATTCACCTCGTGTAAATATCCTAAAGAGATAGGTGACTAAGGTTACAAACTACAAGAATCATGCCTGCGGAAACAGTCGACAGTCCGGTCCACGTGCAAATGCAGGGTATCTAGCCCGAAATCAACTCAAGGATCTCCCACAAATAATCCTGGGTATACTCTCAAGTGACCCCCAATAATATACGCAATATCTACACTAAGACCAAAAAAGCAGGGTGAGTAACTATGCCAGTCCTAACGCGACCTCGTGATTGACCCTTGTGTTAGAAGGGCTTTCCAGAAAAAAATGTAGCTATTGGACTTGAACTCTCCCTATCACAATATTCTATTGTGTGTTTAGATGATTTGGAGAGTGTGCCTTACAACCTATTCCAAAGCGCTATCCTAGCTAATTGTTGGTGAAAAGAATTCCTAGAAAATAAAAGTTGCTAATAAATTTTAAAATTACGTTGTATATTAAAGGTTGTTGTTTACTCAAAAGGGAGATGGAAATGAAACTAATGATGTTGTGACCTTGACCCAATAAAATGCAAGAAGAGATGAATGTGAAATATTTCAATTTAATGAACTCTAATTATAGTAGGGAGAAGGTATTTCTCTTGAAGTACAAAAAGATACGAATTGCAATTTCTTAATTTCGAATGAACACAATTCCAAATAATCATGAACTACAAAATTTTCCAATTTCTCTCTTAATCAAGGATTTTGAATGCAATAATTTTCTTATGAAAGATTACTCAAAATACTAAATGAATTCAGTTCTTCCTTTCCTAAATCAAATCATAGATGTAAATATGAAAGGAAAGCATAATCCACGAAAATCAAGACATTCTCAACACAATTCCCAAATAAAAACTCATAATATAGAAAAAAAATGAAAAATATAAGAAATCCTTTTGTCAAATGCAAACAAAAAGTGTTTCTCAATCAAAAACCAATCTGGTAAGTGAAATCAATTCAAAACTTCAAAAAAACCAAAGACCCTTTGTCAAACAAGCACTCAGATCAAGATCCCAAGATTATATCCTTGTGACAAATATCAAAAGCCAAAAACTTGCAAAATTATAATGACAAACTTTCAATCCCTGAAAACCAATCAAATGCAATATTTAAACTCATAAATCAATCAAACACTGACATCAGAAGTTCACCCTAGGCCACTAAGGAAAAATGGGTGAAAAAAGAAAAATTGGCTCACTCCAACAATTCCTACAGGATTCATCGCAGCTTGACAGTAGGGCACAGTGCAACGAGCTAAGGTCATCATAGGCTACCAATAGAGCACAATGTGATGTCATCGCATTGGATTGCACATGCAGGGTTCGATGTATGAAGGTCGTTGTAGGATGCCAATATGGCACAATGAGATGATCTTTGTAAATGACGAAAAAATGGAAGAAAGGCAAAAAAACTAACTGCACTTTCAGACCTAGGGAGTCCAGATAGATCACCCACAAACTCAGAGAATGAATTTAATCAGAGGAAGGCAAGCTAAAATAAAACAAGAAGAAAAAAACCAAACATAATTTGTGTCCCCAGTATGGTCACCAATTTTTTCATTCGATTAATCGGTAAATGCGTACATAAACAGATATCCCTAGATCCACCCGAAACTATAACAGAACAGAACGGAATATAAGACTTTCACTAGGCTCTAACAATTCATATTACTAGTTAACAAGAGATAGAAAACATACCATTTAAATGCCATTTCCTCTTGCCATTGCCATCCTAGATTTGTTCCAATTCTCCAAAGATATTGAAACTGCAAGGGAACAATCCAACCAAAATGAAAGAAATACAATATACTCAACAAGAACCTATGTACGTGATCAAGTAATAATACAATAAAACGAGTCTAGTTTTATGGGAAATAAACATATCACTGTATTATATTAAGTATAAAGTAGAGATTACAACCAAAGTCTTGATTTCATAAGGTCCCCTTTTGATGGACCTTTTCTCTAACACACACACTTTCGCTCCAGATCCTTTGAATGAACAATATCCACCATGTAGCTTGTAGAACTAAAACAAAGCTCCCAAGAAGAAGTAGAAACTCTCCATACAAATCTTAGCCTATTCAACCTTATCCTTTTCCATGACAGATCCCTCTTTATATAGTGTCAAAGAGATATGGGTGAGGAGATTATGATGATCCCACCAAATCATATAAGCGAGTAAGATCCAAACCATTTGGAGGCCACCTCATCATCTAGAAGATCCCCTTCTAGAAATTTCATGAAGTTTAACTTTTCCTTATCTTTTGGCATCATCGCACCTTATGTATAGTGCATCCTGTGGAGACATCGCATTCCAAATCTAGATCAAAGTGTGA
>SNQJ01S0011887.1:122266-141220 GCA_010110895.2 Picea sitchensis
TACAGTGGATGAAGTATTGAAGACTTGTGTGTGAGATGATGACAGACTCTTGAAGACTGAATCAAGTTCCAGATCTGCATTCTATGGGCTCAGATCTATCATAGAAATTCTGGTATGGTTACATTGTTTTCTTGATGGATACTCTTGCTTGTTGTGTGGTGAATTCTTAAGGAATTATTGATATGGTTATTGTGATGTGGTTTGTGTTGGTTGATGGAGTGAGAATCACTCTTATGATTTAGTACTGATATGATTTCCATAATATGTTGATTTTTTATACATGATTGAGTAGCATTCATATTGTATGGTTGAGAAGCATGAGTAAGTTGTTGGAGAACTTAGATGTGTTGTGATTGGTTATGGGTCAGATTGGATAGTGAAATACATAAGAGAATGTCATTGAAGGTTGCATAGGATTTGAGTTCATATTGAAGAGAAAACCTGAAGTAACGCAGATGTGATATGCAGACTATAGTACAGACGGCTACGTACATACATGAGTTGTGCTACGGGCAGGGCGCATACATAAGCATGTTGCAATACCGACAAGTCGTGTTCCTATTGACAGATTGATATATGTTGAGGATTGTTTCCTCATCTCAGTTGGTGATGAGGGTGTAAGTTGAGTCTTGCATTATAGAGTTGGTTCTCTTGTAGAGTTGTACTCTATTTAGTTTTGTTGATAACCCAAGGATTGTAGTTCGTGATAAAAAGAACATTGTACATACATCTTGTGTTCCTTGTGTTCCTTGTGGCGATGATTTGTTGATGATATATTGTTGATATATGTTTTTTTTATCTGTTGTTGTACATTTGACTGGTTATGCATGATAGTAATAACTAATGTGTTTTGTGTAAGAGGGGAGTTTTGTGAAAAAGAGCCCTACATTGTTCACCTTCCCCCCCTTTAGTTTAGTCAGTGTGTCCAAAAATTGGTATCAGAGCAAGACATTGTTCACCTGCCCCCCTATTAGTTTAGTCGGTGTGTCCAACAATTGGTATCAGAGCAAGACATTGTTCACCTGCCCCCCTATTAGTTTAGTCGATGTGTCCAACAATTGGTATCAGAGCAGGCCTTCACTATAAGCCTTAACAAGATTGGAGGAGATCCATAGACACACAAATGGATGATGAAGTTCCAATCCTTGATGAGGAAAACTATTCTACTTGGAGTATAGATATGAGAGTGCATTTTAAAGAGATGGGAGTGGGTACTTGGAAGACAGGCATTGGTGGATCAGCTTCCTTGAAGAACAAGTCAAAGTTTGCAACTCAAAGGGAAGGAAAGAATAATGATGCATTAGCTCTCAAGACCATTCTTAGTGGATTCTCAATTCCTATTAAAGAGAGCATGGGACAATGCACTTCCACCAAGGATCTATGGCTAAAGATAGAGGAGACATACCAAAGCAAGAAGGAGGATATTGAAGACAACTCCATCAAGAGAAACGAAGGTAAAGAATCTCCAAAAACTCTTGGTTGCATTATTTCTAAATATGATGAAGTTGGCAAAAAGGAATATCTGGAAGACATTTCAAATGAAGGCAAATAATCATGTGACGATGTTGACAAAAAGGAAGATCTTGAATACATTTCAAATGAAGGTAAAGAATCTCCACAAACCCTTGATTGCGATAATTCAAAATGTGATGATGTTGAATATTTCTCTACAAGTGAAGAAGAAAATCTAGAAATAATTTGTATAGAATCAATTGATTGTTATCCTATGGAAGAAGTAGAAGAAAGACTATCGGATATTAAAGATAAAGTTGAAAGGGGTCTATATTAATATAGAAATGACCATTATTATATAGACTATAGCTATCTTTCGGATAACACTAAGAATTTTCTTAAGAAGAGTCAAAGGCACATCTTGAAGTTAAGAGAAATGATCAAAAAACAAGAAGAGAGTAATAAGACTCAATTAGAAGAAAAGGAAGAAGAGATCACAAGGCTAAAAAATGAAAAAGAATATAAGAAGGTAGATGATGAGATTAGTAAAAGTATTGAAATTATTGTCCATCTCAAGACCCAAATTGAAGAAGCCAAAAGGGTAGAGGAAGTATTGAAGAATCAAGTAAATGAAAAGGAAGAGTCATGTCATAAGTTAGAAGCTGAATTTGTTGATCCTAGAAAGAAAGTAGAGAAGTAAAACAAATTCTAGAATAGATCACAAATCTTGAATGAGATATTGGAAAGTCAGAGATCACCAAATGATAAATTAGATCTTGGATACAAGAGAGAAGCTACACATGTTGAATCAAGAACCTCAAAGAAGCATGAGGTAAGTCCCTCACTCTCAAAGGATGAATAAAATGTTGCAAATCAACCATCTACACAAGGCAAACAAAATTTCAAAAGAACAAAGAAAGGAATACATCAAGAAGCCATCTTTACACCTCAAAAGGGATGGACACCAAAGCAAAGGTATGAAAGTGTTTTTCATGGTCAATGTTATTCATGTAATGAATATGGTCACAAAGATTTGGAATGAAAATCTTATGCAAGGACAAATAATGGAATATTTCATAACACCATAAGGTGTTGGAGATGTGATCAAGTAGGACATGTTGTTGTTCACTGTCACAACATGAGATGCTACAGTTGTAGTGTATTTGGCCACAAATCCCAGGATTTATGGAACACAAGAAGAAATTCCATGATGAGAACTTCATATAGCATGACTAGAAGAAGGAATGAAGTAAGGAAAGGATACATCTTTGAAAATATGGAAGCTCGGAGCTTAAGTTCTGAGAAGCAGGGACACCTTCAGAAGTGGGAAAAGAAGACTGAACAACCAGAGAAGAATGGAAGCCTTAAGGGAAGATCAAGTGTGTCATCTACTGAAGCATACACGGGTGAAAGTGGTAAAAGTTGCATACATACGCAGGCTGACCTTGAATAGGTCGCGTACATACGCGATATGTCTATGCATTAGGCCACGTATATGTGGTAAAGCCTAGGAAAAAGGTCTATGCACATGGGTTGTATCTTGATGTGATGGTATAACTTTATGTTGCAAGGTTTGACATAGTTTGTTGTAGGTTTTGACATTGTTTGTTGTAGGTTTTCATGATTACATATTGGATTATGTAAAGTGATGATATAAAATAAAAGGCTATCTTGCATGCATGTCACAAATCCATGAGCATGGATTGAGGCATTTTCTGTTCAAGAACAATGTTGGTTATGACAGTGAAGTTAATGGTACCTTGGTTATGTGATATATATTGATGATGGAAGTTAGAGATGTCATTGAAGCATACTACAAGTACATGTATTATTGTATGCTTAGTATTTGTTGTAGTAAATGGAGGATTGAGGCTAATATGTTGAGGTACATGGCTGGTACAAATTTTTGAGTTTCATTGATATATCTAATGATGTATTATTGAACCATTTATGTTGGCTATATTTGTGCATGCATTTGGCATATGGTTGGACTATATATTGGAACATGTAGTTGGTGAGTTGATGAGGTTATCATGTTGTACATCATTGATGAGTCTGATCTGTATTTGATGCATGATTGATACACTTCTAGTACATTGGTAGAGGCACCTACTAGAAGTTTGATTGGCACATCTTTTGTGGATTAGGCATACATGCATTGGTGCATGGTTGATGTACTTGCTTGGTACAAGTAGTGATACATGTTGATGTACATATTTGGTACACTCTTAAATGGTATATGTTTGGATGATAGTACTTGGATAAAATTACACCATTGGTAGATGCACACGGTTGACATATTGGTAGATGCACATGGTTGGCATATTGATGGAGGCATATGATTGGTATACTATTGGCACATGTTTTGGTACATGATGTACTCGGTTGATGTTTTATTCATGATTATATATTTCATTGTTGACATTATTTTGTTTCATGGTATGGAACATGTTTTGATGCATGGGCAGGTCCAAGGATCATCATAGAAAGAGTGGTTGTTCTATGATCCAATTGAGCAATAGCATTTGCAACAGAAGCATATTATAGTGGCAACATATTGTTCATATTGCAGAGAAGATAAGGGGAGACATACCCATAGGTGGAGTCATTCTTCTTCCCACGATTCTAGGAGGAAAGAGCCCTATATTTGAAGAAAGAGCACAGAGCCATAATTCCAGGGGGAGAGATGGTCACAGAGGGAGCATGAGCGATGTATATTCAACATTACATCAGATTGATATCCCTTGTTCAAAAGGGGAGATATTATTTAGAGGAATATAAAAGGCATTCGGGCAGGGGGAGAAACCCCAAGAAGAGGAGAATAACCCTTTCCCATTGCTTTCAAAGGGGGAGAGATAGTCACATTGATGTGATTGATGATTATTTATGTAGAGAGATAGTCTCATTGATGTGATTGATGACTATTGATGTAGATCATGCCTTGTCTACATGTTGACATCCATAATTGGTGTTGACATCAATGTTGGTATTACTATCAATGCCAAAGGGGGAGATTGTTGGTTCATTTTGCCATTGATGCCAAAGGTTAAATTAATTGATGTCAAAGGATTGATGTCAAGGGATTGATTGACTTCAAAGGATTGATGTCAAGGAATTGATTGATGCCAAAGGATGATTGATCGATTGATGTCAAGTGATTGATGTCAAAGGATGATTGAATGATGTCAAAGGTCAAAGGTTTGATGTATACATGTATTCTCATCGTATATTGATGAAAATGGATCAATGAGTTGTCATTGATACATGATGAATATATGAAGATGGATCGATGTGGTTTCATTGGGATATGATGCATTGTTTGATTGATGTAAAGATGAATCTTTATTGTATTATCATGGCTGATAAGGTGTACAAATGGATGAACTCCAAAGTGGTCCCCTTATGGTGAAATCCCTCACGGGAAGACGCTTTGCGATTGAGTTATGCATGAAGTATGGTTATGATTATATGTGGAATAATGAGTTGAATATCAATGAATTTGTCAGTGGAACTATCCTATATGGATAGTCCTTGTCATGCCATTTTCGGTGGTATGTGGAATGTCACATAAATCCTCATGGTTTGAGAGTTATGGCATTACGAAGTTGGAGGACCCTCATATGTAGGCTTGAAGCCCCAAAAGGTCAAAGAAGTCAAAGAACTTGCAAAAAAGAAATTATTATTTAAATCGTAAAGAAAAGTGACAAAGTCAAGGAGGAATATTTAATGGAGAACTTTCTAATTATGGAAAGTGGTTAACCTTCAAATAGGTTAAGCGACCTAGAAATAGGTTAAGTGACCTAGAAATGGGTTAAGTGACCTAGAATTAGGTTATGTGACCTAGAAATGGGTTAAGTGACCTAGAAGTGGGTTAAATGAACTAGAAGATTCTTCTAAGGAAGATACTTGGAGAGTATAAATAATAGGCAAGGGTCTCTTGTGAACAATATCTCTTGTGTGTATCTCTTGAGCTGTATTGAAGATTTATTCTGAGAGAGAGGAGATCTGGAGGATCTCATGGATGCATCAAAGTTTCGGTAAGTCTGAGATCATGATGGAAAAATTCTTGGAATTTCAAAAACCCTAGTTTCTGAGTTATACGCGGGCTACAGTGAGCCAGGGCGCATACATATGCGGGCTGAATGAAGAAAGAGCACGTACAGTGGATGAAGTCATGAAGACTTGTGTGTGAGATGATGACAGACTCTTAAAGATGGA
Source organism: Picea sitchensis (assembly GCA_010110895.2). Lineage (NCBI taxonomy): Eukaryota > Viridiplantae > Streptophyta > Pinopsida > Pinales > Pinaceae > Picea > Picea sitchensis. The sequence continues at coordinate 127,937 of SNQJ01S0011887.1, forward strand.
ATCAGGTTCCAGATCTGCATTCTATGGGCTTAGATCTACCATAGAAATTATGGTATGGTTACATTGTTGTCTTGATGGATACTCTTGCTTGTTATGTGGTGAATTGTTAAGGCATTTTTTATATGGTTGTTGTCATGTGGTTTGTGTTGGTTGGTGGAGTGAGAAACACTCTTATGATTCAATACTGATATGATTTCCATAATATGTTGATTTCTTATACATGATTGAGTAGCATTCATATTGTATGGTTAAGAAGCATGAGTAAGTTGTTGGAGAACTTGGATGTGTTGTGATTGGTTATGGGTCAAATTGGACAGTGACAGACAAAAGAGAATGTGATTGAAGGTTGCAGAGGATTTGAGTTCATCTTGAAGAGAAAAACCTAAGTAAACTAGATGTGATACACAGGTTGTAGTACAAACAGACTGCGTACATACGTGAGTTGTACTACTGGTAGGGCACGTACATACACGTGTTGCACTACTGACAAGTCGCGTTCCTGTTGATAGATTGATATATGTTGAGGATTGTTGTCTCATCTCAATTGGTTTTGAGGGTGTAAGATGAGTCTTGAATTATAGAGTTGGTTCTCTTGTAGAGTTGTACTCTATTCAATTGTTGTTTATAACCCAATGATTGTAATCTGTAATAAAAAGAAACTTGTACATACATCTCGTGTTCCTTGTGTTCCTTGTGGTGATGATTTGTTGATGATATATTGTTGATATATGTTGTTGTTATCTGTTGTTGTACATTTGACTAGTTATGAATGACAATAATAACTAATGAGTTTTGTGTAAGAGGGAAGTTTTGTGAAAAAGATCCCTATACTTTTCACCCCCCCCCTCTTAGTGTAGTCGGTGTGTCCAACAATTACATGACTCTATTTTGAAAGGGAACATGGTTTCTGGAAAAAACAATGTTATTAATGAAAGATTATAAACTTGAACACATGTCATTTTAATTAATTGGCAGTAGTGGTCATCGACATAAATACTACTAATTCATATTCATGTAGTTGTTATCTAGTCATATTTTTCTTTTATCTTTGGACTAAATTCATCATTTAAGTTCGTCATTTTTAATTGTGTCAGTTAAAATTGCTCAAATTTGGTAGTATTTAACTTTTTAAAATGTTGTGACTAACCTTTTTGGTCATGTAGTCACTAATTACCCATTTTGTACCAGTGTATTAAGCATTTAAACAAGTTATCGAGACCTGCATATACTTTTCACAACACCTCACAAGTGTAAAAGTGTAGCATTGACAATTAGATGTACTAGTGAGATAGATTCCCTATTAGAATTAATAACTTATTTAGTAAGCCTAGAATTTTTTGCACTGCTATCGGGGAGGTTTTAAAGGCTTAACAATATTTTATTATGCTAAACTAGATAGTACATGGTACATGGATTTGCATTGTAGGAATTGTTGATAATCATTCTTGTAATATCTCATACACGGAGTCTTACATATAGATTAGAAGCATATTGATGCATGAATAGAGATATAAATCGAAGAGCACGATCATGTTCCTGTGGTGCAATAAGAGTCACCCAAGGTAATAACCATTTTTCACATAGATCAGAATAAGGAGAAGGTTTGGGGTAAGATCCAATATTAGACTAGTAAGGACAAAGGAGTTGATCAATGGTTATCTAATATTAGACTACTACAAGGCATGAGACCTTCGAGAAGAAATATTTAAAATGACTTAGAAAGATAATGAGAGTTTGGAAGACTATGTGGATAGGTTCCAATATAATTGGAAAGGTCAATAGAAAGAAATTTATATAAAGACACTTTGTGAATTGTTTTGATTAGAGATATAAGAGACGAATTTCTTGACTTATTGAACCTAATGGGAGGAGGAGACATTTCCAAAGTGGGCTATGATAACATCTGTTATTTATACAAAATATACTCATAGGGAAATTCAAACCATGGGAAAGGTCCTAGAGATGTTGTTGTCAAAATCATTAAGTCATATGGAGGAGGTGTTAATCGTGCTAAAATTGGTAATTTGTTGGAAAATTAAAAAAATGACATTACTATTTCTTTAAGATCACAATTTTATATACTGAGGATTAAAAATAAGTAGGAAGAGGCAATGTGAGCATTATCCATATTTTTCTCCAAATGCAATAAAAATCACCCCTCGAGGTAGTTCCCATTGAATAATGTAGAATTATATAGCATTTGTGAGCATAATCATGCCACTGGTACTTTTCTTTATTTTCCTAGACTAAAAGCTATGTACAAAGGAACTAGTGAAGAGTAGTGTTGGGCCTAGGAATTGTCATCTTTTTATCTTCTTTCTCCTACTTTTCATTCCATATTTCTCACCCATAACCTGTGTTAATGATTATTAATCCATTTTCATACTTATATGCATGATTTAGATCCAATTTATTTTCCATTTGCATTTCTTTAGTATTTGACATGAATTATGGTTAAATATTAGAGAAATATCATATTTGCAATTATATTGGAGTTAATATGAAAATACCATGTATTAGACAAGTTGTTGTGAAGGATGCATTATCGAAGTATTGTGGTTATGTTGGCCTTTGACCAGGCTTTGTGGAAATTCTTTTCATGTTTGACCAATTTTGGGACTTCAACAGGCTGGTCGAAGATGAAGCACCAAGCGAAGTGGAGATCGCGGGATCTCACCCCCTTTTGTGAGCTTTTTGGGTTTAGGGTTTATGTAACGGGTATGGGATGTCAGCCCATGGGTCTTACCCATGCTTAGGCCCTTTTGTAATGTATAAATAGATATCTAGGTGATGTAAGAAACACACTAGATCTAAGAGGTATGCGGTGCTAAGTGTTGCATTGTGCTAAGTGCAAGTGATGTAAGCGGTTGGATCTATGTGATTGAGTTAGCTCTGTGCATATTGTGTATTGAGAACTTGTAGGGATAAGTGCAAGTGATTGTAACAAAGGCTCTATGATGTTCCAAGCTTGGGGAAGGAGGATTTGGTGAGGTACGTGCAGATCTCATGTCCTATGTGGAGTCAGTTTTGAGGCTCTGTGCATGTAAGGAGATTGACATAAGATAATAAAGAAGAAGAAGAGTTGGTGGATGTAGCCCCACATTGGGGGTGAACCATGTATATCCTGTGTTATAGTTTCTTTGTGTGATTGATGTGATTTATGTTGAGTGTTGTCATATTTATGTATGTTAGATGCATCTGATATAGTAGCTTAGTGTTTATTAATGTGAATGAATGCTATATCTTCTCAATTTCTATGTGCCAATTTCTTGGGTGTGTTAGATCTTGTTGAATACTACGTTGTTCTATAATTAGGGTTTTACCTGCGATGTGAATAAGGGTTAAATGCTAATCAATGTTAATTGTTAAGTGTTTTGTTAAGTATTGTAATCACAGATCTGCATCCCAGCTAGGTTACAGAAAATTGAGTCCCACAACCACCCCTACCTCTACCTTGGGTGAGACTTCATATGCTTCACAGGTGTTTCTGAAAGGGCTGGTAGTTAGGGTTTTTTTGGTGCGTTGTTGTAGTGTTGAACCCTGCATCTACCCCTGTGCCAAAAAATGGTTCTGTTGTCGGGACCTGAAACTATGATTAATGGGAATTGGAGAAAAGAGAAAGTTATGTCCATATATCTATTGTTGTAGTGTGCAGTATTCTACTTGACTTGTGAAGCTCCATGCTAAGAAATGGAGTCAAATATGAATAAAAGAGGTAAGATCTCAAATATTTGTGCTCTGATAAAGGTAAGATAAGTGGAAATTTTTTCTTTGAATGAATGGATCTAGGTATGTTTGATAGATTTGGTCCTAGTATGAAAACTAGGGCATAGCCCGAAGAAAGAAGATATGATATCAATAGATCTAATAGAAATAGTGAAAGATATGTTATTCCTATGCATAGAAAGAATTTTTGGACTAACAAGTGGGTGCATACTAGAAATAATTTTTTCCAGGTCCATCCCTATGATCCTAGTGTGTAGTACAGGAAAGGTTGGGGATCGTTTAAGAGAAAGAGAGGATTCACTCTTTGTTATAGTTGTAGAAGACTAGGACATCTTTCTAAGGAATTCCCTGGTAGAAGTCCTATTTGCCTCTGTTGTAAAGCTATTGGACATAAAGTTTTGGATTGCCCTATAATTATTGCTAAAGTTGAGAAGATGAACATGAGACAAGAAAACCCTGAGAAAGGTCAAGAGACTAAGAATATGCTAAAGAAATAGAAAGAATTAGAGGCTATATTATTGAAGATGAAAGAAACACTGAATGATCGCAGAGATACTAGTTTATCAGAGATCTCAAGAGAGAAAGAGTGAATAGAAGCAAGAATAGGAAACTTCAAAATAGATTGTTCTTTAGCAAGATTTGCCTCACCATTGCTATATTTCATAGAGGGCCTTTTTCCATTTCCCTATGCATACTTTTCATCCCTTTTTGATGAATCCAAAGATAAAAAAATATACATTTTTCCACATATACGCTCCCTAACTGCTATGCAAGATGCATATACACTTGTTTCTCCATTACATCTCACGTATATCGAGATTTGTGCCATAAAATACAAAATGAGTTCGGGTTTCCATGTCACGACAGAAGATCTCTAATCCTTGGCCTTCCATATACTGGAAACGTTCTGACTCAGCCCTTCAGTTGCATTCTGGAGGCTATAAGAGCACAATTTTAGACTAAGGAAAAGAAGGAGAAAGCATTCAACTTTGAGAGAAAAGTTACTATGGAGAAATTATTTCATATTGAGTCTGCATCCCTTTGTCTCTAAAGTGTGAACACAGTGTTCAGCCCCCAAGCTCTTCCCTTATTGTTGAGAGGACCTCTTTTCCTCTTTCTCATGAGCTTGCCTTTGGTGGAGGATTGAGTGGTGGAGACCCAGTTGAAAGGAAATTGGTTTCTTGGTTTCAAACCGTGCCGACACAGAAGTCTGTAATGTTGACACTTCTGCTAATCAATTATTAATAGAAATACTCCTTTCCTTTCCTATTGGTATCTTGCAAATATATGATTATTATCCATGGCCCTGTTTGTAATGTTTATTAATGGATTATGCTATTTGATGTGCTAATCACTTTTATATCATCACTATCTACTTTCTTTTCTTGTTTGTTGAGAACTTATTACAGGTATAAAGCTTTGGGTCAAAGTGCTCAATGGTGGAACATCATCAAATGTTGGATCGAGGTAGGCCTCTTTTTTGTATTGCACATTAGTCTATATAGCATATGTTGGAATTGAGTTGATTTTTACAGTCACATATGTATATTGTGGTTTACCCTTGGCCATAGAGATTTTTTCCCTTGTAACGGGAATGGCGACTCCACTGGGGAGAGATCTTCCTTCTAAGGGTTGAAGTACTTTTTCTTCTTACATTGTTTTTTTTCCTTTGTGTTTCTTGTCGTATCACTGCTTGACAGATCATGTTCACTCTGAGTCTGAGTTTTCAGCCTTTTACCCTTGCCTGGACTTGTTTTAAATCATATACGCCCTTTTTGCCTTAACAGTCACATATACACGCTTGTTGTCTCACTGCAAGAAGCATATATAGGCTCTGTTCTCCTGAACAGTTGCGTATACCACTTCCCCTTACTTATTTGCTTGGTTGAGTGACTGCTAGGTAGGATTTAAAGATTGCTAAGCCTTCTTAGGTCTCTGTAGTGTCTATTGAAATTATCTGGGATGACGGGAAGCCTATTTGGATTTGARTTTTTGGGCGTAGTCTTTCTCTTTGTTTTCTTTTTTTAATTTGTCCTTGGCTTATGGGTTGTTTGCTTGGCTTCTTGGTATTCTTCTTGAGTTACTTCTTTTATACACAGTAGAATTCGTATGTCAAGTTGCTTATCWGTCCATGCATTTTCTTTTTAGAATATTGAAAATACAAAAAAATAAGCATTTTTCATTGGTTGGCATTTTTGTCTTTGAATTTTTATCATTAGCTTAGCTCATTTAGCGAAAGATTGTATTTTACTTMTGAATTGCAGATTTGAAATTTAAGACTGCACTGTTTTTATTATCATATCATTCATTGAAAAGTTAAAGATAGACTTTGCATTATATCCATATTTATTTTCTGGCAGAGTCATAACGCCATGAGTTTCACTTCCATACCTTTTTGAGTAACCATGGCCAATAAAATTTATGCTTTAAACTAAAATTGATTAGTCACAATTTTATTTTTAGGGTGCACAAACTAGCTTAGGATTTAGTGCCTTGGAATAGGATTTTGTGAGCAAAATTCTCCAAGGCAATTAAATCAACATATGTGTCTGAGAAAGGGAGTTGAGAAGTCCATTGTATAATCGGTAAGATTAGGAGGCTCCGCTCACACCGGAGTTAATCACGAGGCCATGCGAAGTTAGTTGAAGGGATAACCCCTGGATACTCACTTAGCGTCAGGGATATTTCTGTGGATTTATTCATATTTGGGGATCTTTCTAGTGCACATACCTCTGTGAGAGGCGATGCTTTCAAGGTTTTGGGCTTTTCTACCCTGCCCATACGGTGATCTGGACTTACGACTGCTCGCTTGTGCATTGGTTATATAGTGGTTTATTAGTTGCTTGACTTAGGTATCTCATAGGTTACTTGCAGGGGTTATTTTGCTTGTACCTTGATACAGATAAGGGTCGGACAACACACAACCTTTATGGAGGATTACCTCTCCGAGGGGATCTGACCGAATGGTTTTTAATCCCATGAGGGCCCTTATAATTGATTTGGTTACCTCCAAACTTTAGCGGGGAGTCTCAAGTCCCTCCTGGATTAGACATACCTTCTTTTGCGAGGGAGGCCACTCAACCACTTTAGCCCATTTCCATGCATATTGGTCGTTTGACTTTTTGGTATGCTCTTTGACTACTAGGTTTCCATAGGATATATTATTATTTGTGGAAGGGTCATAAGTCATCGTGGAGTCAGACCAACTTCCTCACTGGTCCCGTTGGTTGTTATAGTTACCACCAGTTTTTGAGTCCTTGCCTTCTAAAAGGCGTAGAGTTATCAATAGTGGTAAACACACATCCACTTTTCAGACTTGTGATCCGACAAGGATGAGTACCAAGTCTAGTCTTCAAAACATTGGGAGTTCTTCGACTCCCAATCCCACTATAATTAATGGGACTCCTTCGACACCTGCAGCCGCTATAGTTGCAGTGTCAGAAGATTACACCGGTACTATGGCTCAGCCTATAGTTAATGCTTCATCTCTTGCCTCGAACCCTTTTGGGGTTTTGGCCACTTGCCGAGTTACAATGTTCATACCATCCCCATGGATTCTAGTCCATTTTCTTATGGTATGCCTAACTTCACCTTGCAGTTTTCAACTGCCATCCCAATTTTTTCCCATAACGCTAGCCTTGGACTTGGGGGCTCTACACCTCCTTACACTCCTTCCTCATTTGGTGGTTCTCATATTCCCCAAGTGAATTCTAATGTAGAGAATGTCCCTATTCTTAACCCCGGGTCTAATCCTTCTATGGTTGGATGGAACAACCCAGCTAGTGGACAAGTTCCACCCTATATCCCTATCCCTTTGGTGCCTATTCCGACCAATACTTTTGGCATGATGAATCCACTTCAATCCTTCGGGTTCCCACCTAGAGGAGGTCAGTCTTACACTTTGGGAACTCCCCAAACTGAATCTAATCCAGTTGGGGGAAGTTTTAACAACCCCCAGCTTGGATCTGATCCAACTGGGGGCAATTTTCATAACCCTTATCATAACATTCCTGCTGGAATGATGCCTAATACATATTTTACGAATCAACCTAGAGGAGGGTCTTATAATTCCGGATAAGGTTTTGGTCCTCACTAGAATCCTAGATGGAACGCAGTTCCTAATGCACAATCTTTAGTGGGAGGATGCGGTCAGGTGTCGCAACCCCGTATTCCCTTTCTAGCCATGCTTAATTTGTCAGATTTGTCTAAACTAATGAATGAACCAGTGAGTCATGACCTCACATGGACCCATGTCCCTACCAAACTTCCATCAGACATTCCAAAGTTCGAAGGTAAGAATGGAAAAGACCATGGTGATCACGTCACTACTTTTCACCTTTGGTCCTCATCGAATTCTCTGAACCATGATTCTATTAGGTTACTATTGTTTCAGCGCACTCTCATTGGAGTGGCATCATAATGGTACATTGAGCTACCTAGGGGGACATATGGGTCATTCCATTAGTTGGTGCTAGCCTTTCTCAACCACTTTCAACTACCCATTCATTATGATGTTGGCCTTGAACTTTTGTCAATTTTACGCCAGGGTACCGACACTCACATCTCAGACCATATCGAGGAATGGCGTAGGCGAAGGCGGTTGGTTAAGACTCCTATACCCCCGGCCTTTCTTCTAGAATGGTTCCTAAAGTATTTACACACTCCTATTTCAAAGGACGTTGCTACTTCTAGGGTCTTCAGCGAGGAAGAAGCTCTCCTTAGAGAACAAAAATTTGATTTGATATATGCTCAGTCTGGGATGTTATACCACCTTCTTCCAGATGCACCGCGAACAAATCATTGTCCTAGACAAACTCCCGGACCTCATGCCGATGGCACTGTAGGGTATGCCAATGTAAAATCCACAAACTCGGCAACGAAGTCTGTCGGAGGACCAGCTTCGTCTGGATCTTCGAAACCCATCCAATCGGCAGATGTACATTCTGTGAAATCGTCGAAAAACCAAAATGGTCACCAAAAACCAGATGGGAATAAAAGGAAAGGTAAAAATAATCATAAGGGTGGGAAGAATAATAATAATAAAACCAAGGACAATGATAATAATGGGAAACATAATGATAATGTTGGAGAGGGAAGGAAAGAGAAGCGTAAGGTGAAGTTTCCTTGTAAACTTTGTACCGATGACCACCTTACCCACTTGTGCCCCAAACTTGTGGAGGCTTCGAGGATTTTAAATCTACCTCACTTTGTGCTAGTGAATCCATTCCCAAATAACCAACACTTAGCTTCAAGTTCTTCGAGCGTCAGAAATGCATCTGGTGGAAGTCAAAATCCACCATCGCAAGATGGCGATTGTGTTTGAATCAATATGGGCGACGCTAAAATTGATATAGCCACTCTCTCTAGAGATTATAGCTCTTCAAAAGCTAGTACCAGCCTAGAATCTTCTCCTCCACCCCTAAAGACAAAATTACAGATCGAGAAACCAGAGCCACTAGCTCATATTCTGAAAGGAGTACTCAAGCACTCTACCCACAACCCTAATGCTAGAGCCGCCCAGAACTAATCTATTGTTGAATATATGGGCCAAACCCCTTGTGCTATGTTGGCTTTGGAGGTACTCTAGATGTGTCCATCATAGAGGAATGTCTTACTCTCTTCCTTAGGATCTCTAGAACCTAGTGGCTCGAAATCCATAAAGTTTGATGGCAGGGACATGAAGCCTCGCTTACCATACCATGTGGCTTTTCAAATCCATGTGGAGTATTCCAAGTATAGTATCAAACGAGTGGTCATTTATGAAGGTGTTGCCACTTGCATGATGTCCCTGGTCTGTTGGAAAGCTATCGGTTCTTCGACCCTTTCCAAGTCTTCGAACATGTTGACTGCATTTGACAGTCATTCCTTCCACCCTCATGGTATTCTCCCCGCCTTTCTGGTCTAGTTATGTGGGAAGACGGTAGAGGTGGAAGTAGAGGTAGTTGATGCACCTCTTGATTATAACTTGTTACTAGGTCACAATTGGACCTATGCTATGGTCATTGTCGTATCGTTCGTTTTTCGTGTACTTTGTTTTCCTCATCAAGGGGAGATCGTGACGATCAACCAGTTATCCTTTGCGTACTCTGGTCCTAATGCATCTATTGGACCATCGATCCCTGTGATCGACAATTCTTAGCCGACAACTAAGAATATCGGTGTCAGAATGTATTCTTCCCTCATGGGTACTTTCGACTTATCGGCACCGATTCACCACATTTAGGCCATGTCTAGTAGGCCTGCTTTAGCAGAGAGGTCCATTCCTTTCTGCACTTCCTATTTTAGTGATCCTTGGACCCTAGCTTCTCTGACTTCGTCGATTGAAGTTCATTCGCATGTTGCCATGGCTATGCCACTATTGGTAGAAAAAATTGCATATCAAGATATCCTTGACTCTTCCACCGATCCCGATCCTATTACCTCACAAACGGACGAGGAGGATCTCGTTCTTAGGCCCGTATGGGCCACTTAATTATATTGTTCACATGATTTCTTAGATGAGACTTTTCCTTTGTACGAAGACATCCTTGAAGCCATGAATGTTTCTGAGAGACCTTGGGACGATATGCATCATCGATATTATTTTCTCCCAAGTCTTGTAAGAATCGAGCAAGATGATTTTTGGTTTACCTTGAGTGAGATAGTCGGTCGTGTCGTAGTTCCACTTGATACACATGGTATTTATGCCAAAGAAAATATGACAAGTATTTATCCTACCATCTCGATCGACATCTCTCGTACCCCTAGAAAAATTGAGAACGTAAATATAGGTGTGGATTGTTCGCCAAAAAAGATTATGATATACACCAACCTCTTTAAAGAATTTCAAGATGTGTTCGCTTGGTCATATGAAGAGATGCCAAGGATCAACCCTCGTATTGTCGAACATGAAATTAGAACTTATCCAGATGATAAACTTGTTCGAAAACATCTTAGAGTTGTTAATCCTAGGAAGGCCCCCGCTATTAAGGTAGAGGTGGAGAAGCTACTTAAGGACGGMTTCATCTACCTGGTTCCCTTGACYGAATGGGTATCCAACCCTGTTCCTGTGAATAAAAATCAAGGAACCATCCATGTGTGTATGGACTTTTGTGACCTGAATAAAGCTTGTCCTAAAGATAACTTCCCCACACCTTTCATTGATTAGATTCTYGATGAGTGTGCGGGAAGCGAAATATTTTCCTTTATGGATGGATTTTCAGGATACAACCAAATCCAAATCAAACCTAAGGACCAACACAAGACAACATTTATATGTCCTCGGGGTAATTTTGCATACCGAAAAATGCCTTTCGGCCTGAAAAATGTCGGAGCAACCTTCCAACGCGCCATGAATTTTGCTTTTCATGATCTCAATCATATAGTCGAAGCTTACCTCAATGATCTAGCTTCTCACTCTTGTGAGAGAGTGGATCATGTCACACACCTTCAGCTGGTTTTTGAAATATGTCGTTACTATAGAATCCGGTTAAACCCTCAAATGCATCTTTTGCATTAGGTCTGGCCGTCTCTTAGGATTTTTAGTTTCCGAGACTAGGATCATGGTAGATCCTCTTAAGGTTGAGGCAATACTTCAATTGCCTCCCCCATGCATGATTAGAGAACTTCAAGGTTTATAGGGGAAATCTAACTTTCTGCGTCGGTTTATAGTGAATTGTGCCAATAACACTACGGGTTTCATGTGCCTACTGAAGAAAGACACCCCATTTATCTAGGATGAGCGAGCCCAGAAGTATTTCAATGCCTTAAAGAAATTCTTAGTATTGGATCCTCTGCTGAAATCTATTGATTACAGTAGAGATTACTTGTTATATATTGCCACGTCCAAAGAGACATTTGGTATGGTTCTAGTTCAAGAGGATGATGAGCTCCATGAGCACGTCATCTACTATCTCAGCCAAAATTTAGTTGGCCCTGACCTTAATTACTCTCACATCGAAAAGCTAGCTTTGTATGCCATTCATGCAGTCCAACATTTACGACACTATATATTGTTTTTCAAAACTACTATAGTCATTGATGTTAATCCATTTCAATACGTCCTCACTAGGCATATCATAGGAGGGAAATATAATAAATGGATTGCCATCTTACAAGAATTTGATCTCGACTTTTCTTCAGCCAAGTCCAAGAAGTCACTGGTTTTTGCAAAGTTAATATCTGATTTCCCATGATTAGACGAGGATGTTATCCATGTCGATTCTTTTGCAGATGAACACATTTTCCTTGTCTCATCATCTGACCCCTAGTATGGAGTTTTATATCTTCAAACCTTGAAGTTCGCTCAACATCTCTCGCGAGATGATCGACGATGAGTTAGATACCAAGACAAAAAGTATATCATCGTCAGTGACACTTTGTATTGCTGAGGAATAGATAGTATCTCACGTCATTGCTTAACTCACGAGGAAGCCAAGTTAGTCCTAAATGACTACCACAAAGGGGCTTGTGATGGTCACCTATACGGGCTTGCGATAACCCAAAAAATCGTGTGAGTCGGTTATGTCTGGCCCACCATCTTTAAATATTGCATTGAAGAGATTAAGAAGTGTCACCCCTGCCAGCTGTTCACTCGGAAAATGCGCTTGCACCCAACCCCTCTTCACCCAGTCATTACCATCGGTCCCTTCACCAAGTGGGATGTAGATTTTGTCGATTGCAACCCAACTTCGGCTGGGGGAAATCAACACATCATTGTGGTTTTCAACTACTTTACCAAGTGGGATGAAGCTATGCCTACTGTAAAATCTAATGGGAAGACTACAACCTTCTTCGTGTTCAACCAAATTATCGCTCGGTTTGGTATCCCGAGTGATATTGTCACTGATCATGGCAGTCACTTTAGGCATGAAATGATGGTATAATTAGCATCTAAGCTAGGGCTTAAACATGTTCACTCATCTCCTTACTACCCCCAGGAAAATGGGCAAGTAGAGGTCATCAACAAGTCTCTGAAGACTATCTTGCAAAAAACTGTCAGTCGAAGTAATTCCAATTGGCACATCATGTTGTATCCCACACTTTGGGCATACCGAACCTCGGTTAAGACTACCACCAGTTTTTCCCCTTTTCAGTTAGTGCAGGGTGTGGAGTCGATACTTCCCATTGAATGCAAAATCCCTTCTCTCAAATTGGCAGTCGAGCTCCTACCTAACACTTCATATTTAGAGTGACACCTAGTGCACCTAGAGAATCTTGACGAGCAGGTCGAGACACCTTTACGGCTATCGAGGCAAACACAAAACATGTCAAGTTTCAGTACGACAAGTTTGTCTATCCCCGGTTGTATACTGAAGGTGAATTGGCCCTCTTGTATGACCAAGCCAAAGAACCGCTAGGGGAAGGCAATTTTAAACCCATGTGGCATGGTCCTTATATCTCACGATGTGTTCTAGAAAAAGGAGCCTACGAATTGGAATATTGTGAAAGGAAGAAATTGGTTGAGCCCAGAAATGGGCTCTACTTGAAAAGGTATTACGCTTGAGCCTTGGGCTTGAGCGAAACCCTTTGTATACTAATGCAAATTTAGTGTATATACATATTTTTTCTTTTTGTCTT
>SNQJ01S0011887.1:141230-165994 GCA_010110895.2 Picea sitchensis
GAATATTGTGAAAGGAAGAAATTGGTTGAGCCCAGAAATGGGCTCTACTTGAAAAGGTATTACGCTTGAGCCTTGGGCTTGAGCGAAACCCTTTGTATACTAATGCAAATTTAGTGTATATACATATTTTTTCTTTTTGTCTTCGGCTTGCTTATCGAGTTTTCCCTTTTGGTTGACAGATGTCAACAGAGTCTTCAGTCTACCTAGGATTCGTAGACAAAGCCAGTCATCATACGTAGAAATTGGCTTCCTTCGCTTGGGTGATTTACACAATTGAGGGTCTAATGGAGTCTTCAGGTGTTGTATGCCTAGGGCCATCCACAAACAATGTGGCCAAATATAGCGTTGTCATAGAACTTTTGCGTGATTTTATGTCACATGGTATTCGCTCTCTAGAGGTTCACCTGGATTCTCAGTTAGTCGTATGTCAATTGAACGATCGTTACCGTGTTCATGATCCGACGTTACTCCGTCGATTCCTACGAGTACGTCTTTTAGAACGACAATTTGATTTTATTACATACTTTCACATTTCTAGAAGTTCTTATCATGTATCTGATGCCTACACCAATTATGTTTTAGATTGGCATTTTTCACATTAATAAAGCAAAGAAGACCATTAAATTGTAAGATATGAGTAAAGCCAAAGATCCCTCTTTATATATTTCCAAAAAACATGGTGTTTATATTACAAAATTGGGGCTAAAACCCTCAAAATACATATACAGCTGATATATGTGTCCCATGACATCTATGCCTGTGGTTCCAGATGTGTATAATGATAGAAAACCATGGCCTTTGCGAGACGTCGGAAGAGTTTTACCCATGCTCTAGGTACATCGACAACCTGCCGCTGCATGGCTTCAGGTAGATCCTCCACCTAAACCATAGGAATCCTCTGTGTCAAACCAGATAGGTTACCCTGCATGTTCTGTAGGACTCTCTCCACTTCTCCTCCCACTGCCTCATCTCCCCAGTGCCTCCACCTATGTCATAGGAATCTCTCTAGCCATTGCAGACCCACATCTCTAATCACACAAGTATCGATTTAATATTTAAAACACCATCCAAAAATATTCTTGTTCTCTTCAATACAAAAATACAAAAAAATGAAATATATAAAAAAGTTTTACCTATGGCGTCGTAGGCGGCTCCTGGTGGAAGCGATAGATAAGGATATCCTCTTAAATCGATTCCCGCATAGGGATAGTCATCCAGAGCTATGATTTGTCTCCTCCACCAGAAGAAAAAATCATCATTGTAGGGTGTCACCACCCTACCTCCCCCGTGCCATCTCATGACCTCGATCCATTGCACCATAGCCAGATCACGTGGTCCTCTAGGAATGATCTCCACTCTAGGTCCCAGACCTAGGAATCACTCAAAAAAGAATATGCAAAGGATAGAGAGAAAATCCAAAGTTTCGCTTCCCCCCCTGCTTGCACTCTGTCAACTGACCTTTCATGTTGTTCAGCTGTGAGGTACACTAATCATAGACGGTGGGTCTCACACACTCCAGTGCATAAAACATAAGTGGTCTTGATGCTTGATGCAACGAGGTCGATCCTATGATCCTGGTAAGCATGAGCACAATAATCTTCAGGCTGAGGTTACCTATAGCTCGGATATGGATTTGAATTCCCACCATGGGAGTCCCTGCAACACAGTTGGCCTCGATGTATTCTTCGAACTTCATCCCACTCCCTGCCCCGCATGACTTGAGGTCCAAAACCTTTCCTTGGTGTGAAAGTCCAATCAAGAAGTAGATGTCCTCTACTTCGATCCTTAATGTTTGTCCATCAAGGATAAAGCTCTCACGATCGGGATCCCAATATCCGACCAGCATTTCCAACAACCTCACTTGGGCCCTCATTCCTTTGAGAGCCCAAAACTTGTATAAACCCAATCTTTTTAAAGTTGCTTGAGCCACTGGATCTTGATTCATTGCTGCATCTACCTCCTCATGCTCTTTCTCTCTCCATTCCAATACCATCCTACAAAAAAACAAATCATTTTTGAGTTAGAAACATCTTTCTTTACCATTTGCGCACGTATACGCGGTTTATTTAAAACAGTCGCAGGTAGGGCCTGATATACACCCCCTGTGGTTCATATAGGGGCGTATAGCTAGTCGTATATGTGACCTATTCATAGAAACTCGCGTATACCGAAAAACCCAATTTGTGCCCTTCAAAACTAACAAAATAGAACCTAAATCAAAATTGTAAACCACTGAATTTAAAGAGGATGGGATGAAGAGTTACCTGGTCCAGACGGTGCATGATTCCATTGCCTATTGCTCTCGTGATCGTCATTTGAATTATGGAGGTGTTTTAGTCCAAATTTCACTATTTGGGTAAAAGTGAAAATGATACAGTAAATTTTGATTTTATGACTATTTATAAGCCATTTTTTACCCACTTGATATAGTTTTATGCTACTGTTTTGTCTAATGGACTAATTCAAGAATAGTTTTAAGCTGGTTTTTGTAGTTTCGACTCAATTTTCTTGCGGATTTCAATGTCATGGTTGGTCGTTTGTCTCCTCGGGCAGGTATATTCATAACCTAGCATATAAGATAGGTATCTACTCCATCATGCATTTTTTTGCATTATCCTTCGACTACCAATTTTTATGCCTTAGGTACAAACAAATTTATTGTGACGCATAAACCTCCATCTATTATTAATAGCATCGTTAATAAATGGTAGAGACTTACCAAACATGGGTACCGTAGTTAGAAACTCTTTGTCATTTGGTGCCCATGTCGAGTTTTTTTTTCCTTAGGACTGGGATTCCACTATAATTCAATACATGACTTTACAATGAGCCTCATTTCTCATTCATGCACATGCAAGCTTATTACCCGCAGACTTCCAATAACGAGTCTTAGTTAAGATCTTTTCTGACTTGTCCAAAAACTGAAAATATCGTCGAGTGATTTGTCCCGTTCACACTCGTTAAAATTGGATTTGAAATATCATGAGTCCTAGTTAAGCTCTTTTCCGACTCGCTATCAAAAATAGAAAAGATTGTCGAGTGAGCTTGTCTTTTTCACACTCATAAATTGGATTTGAAAAGACGTCTATTTGGCACAACTTTACCCCTTTTTCACACCAAGTTGACAAAAATATATAAAAAATGACATTTTTTGGCGTTAAGTTGTGATTGCATCTCATGCCCTCGCTTGTTGTATTGAGCCTTTAGTCGATTCTCTCTTTGCATTATAAATCATTGCCTAAGCAGTTTGCATCCTCAACCAATCCGAGCCTTGTTTTTATCCTTCATAATTTGACACCCTATAACCTAGAGGGAACATCACCCCGAGTGTCCATCTCTCACATGCATTTCCTTGCATTGAGCATAAGTATGTTCCACTGTTGAAACTAGTTTTGCTTACTTGCGACACTCGTTCCTTCCTCTGTATCATAGCATTCATTTGTTATGAAAAAAAAAAAGACGGGTGGGAAGGGAATACTATATTGTAATTGGAAGCAGTTGTGTCACCTTTGAACAAAGCACAAGGTTATTGAGTCATTGTGTCATCATAATTTTGGGTTTAGCATGGCCTTAGGAAGTTGATCTCACTACAGAGTTTTCTCTATCGACTAGTTACTCTTCTAGTCCCTATATAGAATGTTATTGATACCTCCTGCATCTAATTGTCACATCATTGACTCCATGTTGTCAGAGTCCACCATATGTCTCATGCTCTTGTTCAAAGGAAGACTATCAACCTGTGTCGTACAATCCTCAGAAATATTGAATTTGCATGCTGTCCATACCCTCAGTTTGTCACAAAATCACATGATACTTTGGTATTATCATTCACCCTTGCCCTACCTTCATCATTGGTAGGTCACCTTGAACCCAACAATTGACATTTCATCATTAGTCGGTGACTGGGTGGTTTCCCTTATGTTCGACGGTAAGACATCTATTCACACTTTGGGATTCATGCAATGTCTTGGATGCCATTAGCCTTATTGGTGGTTTCCTCACCTTTGTCAGCAGTTTTTCATCATTGGTTGCTATTCAGAGGGTCCTTTTTGTGTACCACTTGCATTT
The DNA here is from genome assembly GCA_010110895.2 of Picea sitchensis. Taxonomy (NCBI): domain Eukaryota; kingdom Viridiplantae; phylum Streptophyta; class Pinopsida; order Pinales; family Pinaceae; genus Picea; species Picea sitchensis. The sequence goes on from SNQJ01S0011887.1 coordinate 145,299, forward strand.
GGCACACGCAGAAGACACACAGGTTCGTTGGTTCATGAACATGTTCTTTGTCTGATCTCCACCAAATCATGAAGCTCCTGCTTTGTTCCTCATGTTGACTGATGAGAGATGCCTCAATGCTCTCCTTTCATCGAGTCTCTTTCCATCGACTTCAGCTCATTTAATCTGGATATAGGACCTAGAGTTTTATGAGTACCTTGAGGCTTGCATTCATTGGTGGTAGGATATCTCACCATTAACAAATGGGAATACATCAATGTCTCCTAATCCATAGATCTCTCAAGTGTTTGACACCAACTCCTTTATTCACATTTGTAGAGATGTACTCGGTGCCTTGATACCTACTTTCATTATCAATAGGTTGTCTCACGTTTGTTAATGGTATACTTCAATGATCGACAATCAAACGATGTCTCATTGTGTTTGAACTCAACTCGTTTATTCACATGATGTATACTTGCACCATTGGCGGATAGTGTAGAAGACTTGAAGACATCACTATGTGGTCGCAGCTTTCCTGAGCTGTTGCTTCCATTTCATTGGACCAGTACCTATTTGACTTCAGTGATCATGGGAGATCAGATTGTACTCCATGGTATACATATATCTTCAATTTGATTTTTGAGACTGGTTTCACTGGGCCTTGTTTGTGACTATGACATCTTTTGGCATATAACCGCATTTGTATTTTATTATTCATGGCCATGAACACTTGTTTGGTATATTTTCCACATGGATCTGCACTGTATTCTTGGCAGCGATATATGCAAAGTCAGTACATAATGTAATGAGCAATTGAGTTCGTCCAACTAGTTCTCTACCACTCCACTTCTGGGTTATTTATAATGTATTTCGGTCATCGCAGATACTCCTCTGATCTCACACATTAGGGGGCATCTGTTATAACAATATTTTCCTCACCGTTTCTATCTTGCACAGAGGGCCTTTTTCCATTTCCCTATGCAGACTTTTCATCCCTTTTTGATGAATCCAGAGCTAAAAAATATACATTTTTCCACATATACACTCCCTAACTACTATGCAAGATGCATATACGCTTGCTGCTCCATTGTATCTCACGTATATCAGGATTTGTGCCAGAAAATACAAAATGAGGTCAGGTTTCCATGTCATGACAGATGATATCTAATCCTTGGCCTTCCATATACTGGAAACATTCTGACTCAACCCTTCAATTGCATTCTGGAGGCTATAAGAGCACAATTTCGAACTATGGAAAACAAGGAGAAAGCATTCAAATTTGAGAGAAAATTTACTCTGGAGAAATTATTTCATATTGAGTCTGCATCCCTTTGTCCCTCAAGTCTGAACACATTGTTCAGCCCCCAAGCTCTTCCCTTATTGTTGAGAGGACCTCTTTGCCTCTTTCTCATGAGCTTGCCTTTGGTGGAGGATTGAGTGGTGGAGACCCAGTTGGAAGGAAATTGGTTTCTTGGTTTCGAACCGTGCCGACACAGAAGTTTGTAATGTTGACACTTCTGTTGATCAATTACTAATAGAAATACTCATTTCTCGTCCTATTGGTATCTTGAAAATATATGATTATTATCCATGGGCATGTTTGTAATGTTTATTAATGGATTATGCTATATGATGTGCTAATCCCTTTTATATCATCAGTCTCTACTTGATTTTCTTGTTTGTTGAGAAATTCTTGCAGGTATAAAGATTTGGGTCAAAGTGCTCAATGGTGGAACATCATCAAATGTTGGATTGAGGTAGGCCTCTTTCTTGTATTGCACATTAGTCTATATAGCATATGTTGGAATTGAGTTGATTTCTGCAGTCACATTTTTCTGTTGTGGTTTACACTTGGCCATAGAAAGTTTTTCCCTTGTAACAATTGTGTATTGGATGCAGAAACATAGATGAACATTATGACATAAAGTACTTGGGAAATATTATGAAAGCCTATTATGGTTCCTTCAGTGGGAGGAATAGGATTGTTTAAAGGAAATATGATAAACCTATGTGGAAGACTTGCCCATGTACTTATGATTGCTCATGGAACATCGACAAAAGAAGAATTAGAGGTCATTAAGTTTGTTGAGAAGAACGCTCCCTTTGCACTTTTGTTAGGAAATACTTGGATCGAGAGAGATCAGATCCACAGGAAATAAGAAGAGGAAGCTCTAGAAATAAAATAAAATTTATGGGATTTCATGGATAGGAGAATAACGCGCTTAATAGAAGAATAGGAGGACAAGTAGAAGCAACCGAGGGATAGAGACCTAGATGTCAAAGTTAAAAGAACACAAGAAGACTTAGAGAACTTATCCACACAGGAGAGTAGAGCATCTACTCCAGAAATAGTAAGAGAAGTTGTATTACCCTCGAACCCTATGAAAGGCCCTCAGCTATGCGAAGTTACTATGCCATGAGGAGATAAGAACAAGAATGGAAAGAGGAATTCAGAGACACAGATCATAGGGAAGAAAGATAGAAAACTCAGTAAAAAGAAAGCAAAGCTAAAAAAATTGCAAGAGGTTCCAGATAAGACTTCGCAGAAGGAAGGCTTGCAAAACTCGAACCTCGCCAAAACAGCAGAGTAGCGTAGATTGGAACTTCACCACAGTGGAGTGATATGACCATTGGAGGCATCTCGACCATTAGAACGATGCTCCAGAATGAATAGAAACACAGTTATTTCTGGGATGTTCGCCATTGGACCGTTGGGACCGCGCCATAATGGATGGAATTGCATTGATCGAGGAATTCCTACTTGTTGGAAGAATCTATTACGATGTTATATATTTAACTCTTCAAATGTATTAACGTGGACACTTTTCTAATTATGATTATTCGAGCCCATAAAGAGCTGACTATTACCGCGCTATGCTTATTGAGACATTGCCATCCGTTCTTCTACCTTGACTTTTTGTGCACCGACCTGAGATATCAGATCTCGAGCATGTATCTCGGGTGACTTTAGCGCAGTAGAGAAATTCGTCGAAGAGATTTTGATAGACCTCATGGATGAGAAGGTCATATCCACAAGATCACAAGCTTCATCGACAAGAGGAGTGAAAGAATCCCCATTAACTGCACATCAATCTGGGCCCTCCCAAATTGTGACAAAGAAATGAACCAAGAATGTTGATGACTTGGCGAATGCAAAGCTCATCTCATCAATCTCGCCTGACTACATCCTGATTCTGGCTGGCATGGTGAGTCATGACAGCGTCCCAAGGGAATTTGACTACACAATGATCATCGTTTACCTCTCGAAGGGGATACACACAGTAGGCCTACAGTTGGAGAGAATTATGACTTTTAAGATCGGTGACTTCAACTTGGGAGATCAAAAAAACTATGGAATTATCACACCACACAATTATTTGACCAAGACAATGGGGAATAAGTCAAAGATAATCCCCTAGTCGTGGACTATGGACATCGTGATGTCCACCATTCTTAATTTGATGAAGATCCCACACTTCGACATACATCAAGAGGTTAACGCATGTGTTAAATTCTTGTTGTCGTGCTTCCATGGCAGTTACCTATGGTTGGACAGTCACATCACAATAGATCCGACACTGATCCATCGAATCACTGGATTAAGCATGCAAGGACCAAATCCCCTGGACTTTTACCCACAAAAGGTTGTAGACCACACCTTGGCATAGACAATAAAAGACACCTATGGCGATGTGGATAAGGGGAAGCCAGGCTATAAGGTAGCCTCCATCCATAATGGCACAGTGTGCCTACCTTTCTAGTTGATTGCTGGTAAGCTTGTCGGGAAGAATAGGTCAGCGCAGGTCATGGGGTTTGTTGTCGACCTCGCAGGAAAATGCATTGAAGGGATGCAAATGAACTGGGAGAGATACCTCATCAACCAATTAGAGAAAGGTTGTCGCTAAGCTCAAGATCGGGGCTATAAGTTTCATTTCAGTTGGTTGTTGATTCTCATTGCCTTCATTGCTTGGGAGATGCTAGAAGGAGCGACCTTCCCTGAAATTGAGTCATCTGAAACACTAGCTACGAAGTTCACTACGCTATGGTATTCGAGNGATCGGGGCTATAAGTTTCATTTCAGTTGGTTGTTGATTCTCATTGCCTTCATTGCTTGGGAGATGCTAGAAGGAGCGACCTTCCCTGAAATTGAGTCATCTGAAACACTAGCTACGAAGTTCACTACGCTATGGTATTCGAGAGACATGGAAAAATAATGGCAGTCAAACGTGGTGTTCCACACCTATTATCTACAACTGAAGAGGGCCATTGAATACTTCCCTCGCAGGACGCCAAACACTCTGCACAGTTTCAGGCCACTCGCGAAGTTTTGCGTAGACAAGCACTTCATCTGTATCACTGCGCGTGAAGACGAACAAAAATAAGAGCTCCAGTCCTATTACAAACTCACAGAGGATGACATGGAAGAAATAACCAAGGAATGGCCTGCAGAGTTCCTTGTACTAGTTTACCAGGAATAACTGCCCACCCTAACCTCATCAGAAGTCCTGTAGTCACTCGCGAAGAATATGATGCACCCAACAACAGAAGGAAGAAAAAGAAGGAAGAGGTACAGGAATTAAGAAACGCATCATAAGAAACTACACCAGATTCACCTGGAGGAGTAGGAGGTGATGAAGTAGACAAAGAAGAGGATGAAGGGGGAGAAGACAAGCAAAAGTAGGGAAAAGTAACACCGCCTAAAGATCCCCTTCCAGAAGTAGAAACATCCAAGAAAATAAAGGGTTCCCCAACGAAACCTTCATTGTGGAAGAAGTCAAAATCCACTAAACCTTTATTCCACACTGTGCCCGCAGTGGTTGACATTGAACTTATCATTTGTGTTGTGTCAGATACCTCATAGGACATCTTGCAGCGAAGCGAAGACAAACAAGAGACAATGTTTGACAGGATCGAGGCAGAGCTCAAAGGGGTACAACAGAATCTTTATTCGAACCGCGCAGTGTCTATTGCACTGTTATCAGCAGGGGACGTAGAAATAGGAGATGCACCTATCCAGCTACGTAGATTAATAGACTCGACAGAGGCTCGCCTTCATCGTATCCAGGAGGAAAATGAACATGCCACAGAGGCCCTGAAGCAAGAAAAGGAGGAATCTATAGAGCAACGTTGGGTTGGGAAACAAGAAAAAGATGAACTCTAGGTGAATTTTGTAGAGGATAGAGCACAAATCCAGAAGGAGAAAGAACAATTTCTCATAGAGAAGATGGGAGTCAAGGAGGTAGTCACCAGAGCACTTTTCTCTATGTCGGGCCTCGCATAGATAGAATAAGACATAGTGGAGAGCCAAGTAGGGAATCTCGCTGAAGCCATTCAACAGTTCCAAGAATGAATAGAAGAACTAGAACTACATGCCATGCCAAGCACTTTGTAGGAAGTGCAAGATCAGAGAGAAGAAACTTCCAGGAGTGTAGTCGAAAGAATAAAGGCATTGGCCTTGGAATGAAAGAAACTCAACATTCGAAGTGCACAGACCTACGAGATACTTGCAGAGGAACCTGAACTAAGGACATTGGAGTCACAGCTCCAGGAGGCAAAGCAATAGGTAGCAACAGTGAAAGCACAATTGAATCTACTGTCACCGGTCAAGAGGATGAAAAGGTCATGGGAATAATGCATGTTTCAACAATAGGTCCATGCCATCCAAATTAAAGTCATGGAAGTGAACTAGAGGCTCCATCTAGTACAGGATGAATCTTGCACACTTTTTGAGGAGATTGAAGGATAATGTGCACATCTAGAAAAAGTAGTCACCATGGTAGAACTACGCTTAGAAGGACCGGTGACTGAGAAATTTATTCAAGAGTTCACCAAGAAGGAGGCTCTAGAGAAGCAGCAGGTCCAGGAAGCTCAAGCCAAGATCGAGGCCTTTGAGGTAGAGTTACCTAGATCAGAGTGACTTTGAACGAGTCATAGGTGAGTGTTAGGGGCTTGTTGTCCCTTGACTAGATTTTATGGAAACGTTGGTCATGTTTGACCAATTTTGGGACTTTGATAGGCTGGTCAAAGACGAAGTAGATATCGTGAGATCTCGCCCCCTTTTGTGATATTTTTGGGTTTAGGTTTTAAGTAACAAGTATGGGATGTCAGCCCATGGGTCTTACCCATGCTTAGGCCCTTTTGTAATGTATAAATAGATATCTAGGTGATGTAAGAAACACACTAGATCTAATAGGTATGTGATGCTAAGTGTTTCATTATGCTATAAGTTCAAGTGATGTAAGCGGTTGGATCTATTTGATTGAGTTAGAGATGTGCATATTGTGTATTGAGAACTTGCAGGGATAAGTGCAAGTGATTGTAACAAAGGCTTTGTGATGTGCCAAGCTCGGGGAAGGAGGATCTAGCAAGGTGCGTGTAGACCTTGTGTCCTATGCGGAGTTGGTTTTGAGGCTATGTGCATGTAAGGAGATTGATAGAAGATATTAAAGAAGAAGAGTTGGTGGATGTAGCCCCACACTAGGGGTGAACCACGTATATCCTATGTTATGGTTGCTTTGTGTGATTGATGTGATTTATGTTGAGTGTTGTCATCTTTATGTATGTTAGATGCATCTGATATAGTATCTTAGTGTTTAGTAATGTGAATGAATGCTAGATCTACTCAATTTCTATGTGCTAAGTGCTTGGGTGTGTTAGATCTTGTTGAATACTACATTGTTATGTAATTAGGGTTTTACCTGCGATGTGAATAAGGGTTAAATGCTAATGAGTGTTAACTGCTAAGTTCTTTGCTAATTATTGTAATCATAGATCTGCATCCCAACTAGGTTGCAGACACTTGAGTCCTTCAACCACCCCTGCCTCTACCTCGAGTGCGACTTCATCTGCTTCGCAGGTGTTTCCGAAAGGGCTGGTAGTTAGGGTTTTCTTGGTGCGTTGTTGTAGCTTTGAACCCTGGGTCTTCCCCTGTGCCTTCCACGTTTTTCAGGAAACTCCCATACAGTTGTTGCAACTCCTTATAGCAGTCATTGCAACTACGAGCATTATTGTTGCAACTCTAGAACATTGTTGCAACTTTGGGCATTATTGCAACTCCGAGCACTATTGTTGCAACTATGAATAGTTTTGCAACTCTCATGTTGCAACTATGAATAGTGTCACAACTCCCATGTTGCAACTATGAACAATGCCTCAACTCTCGTGTTGCAACTCTAAACAGTGCCACAACTCCTGTGTTGCAACTTTGAACAGTGACACAACATCTAGCATTGGTTTTAGCTGCATTTAATTTAGAGTGTGTATTTTGTTTTCATGAGTAGAGAATAAAACTTTCCTTTTGTGGTGCAGTAAGAGCCACCCATGGTACTAATCTATCTTTTGCATAAATTTTGAAATGAAGAAGAAGCATTGGTGAACAAGAATCTCATTGGAGGAAGAAGTCAATGGAATATTGAAGCCTTCATTATCAAGGTATGTGGTTAATTTTTTTTTTTAAGTTTTATTTGACATCTTGGGTTGTTGAAGATTTTTATTTTTCATTCCCTACATTTCCTTTTTCTCCCCTTTTCTCTTTTCAACCTCCCTCTACTCTTTTCACTAATTTTTCTCCTCTTATTTATTAAAACCATTCTCCTTTTTCATTTATGACTCCTTCACAAACCTTGATTATTCATCATTGATTGCCTTTACCCACACTTAGTTCCTTTTATATTATGAATAGTGTTGAATGATTTGATTATGGTTTCATTATCATTTGAATTTTTTAGAACCCTCATCATACATAAAGAAAATCTTAATTTTATAAGAATGTGGATTTTATTTCATGGATAATGAGACACTCCATGGAATTGTTTTTCATGGTGGCTATGCTAGGATTTCATTATCTTATATTTTCAATAAAGGGACACTCCATGGCCTCTTTTGAGATATTTTAGGATCCCATTAACACATTTTTGGATTCCATGATTAATTCATGTTTTACTATCGATTTTGGGTATATTCTTTACATAGGTCATAATGCCCAATCTTGGATCAGGGTGATTGCATTTTTTGGTGTAGAAGTGTCTTACATAAGGAAATACATGTATATGAAAACTTACACATACACGGATAAACATTTGAGAGAAATTGTCTTTCTTTGGACACTTATGACATTTTGGCCTGATAAAATCATTGAAAACACAGTCGAGACAATCCGAATTTGGGAGGTCATATGGATAATTTTTGAAACCTGTTTTTATCCAAAATAGCCATTGGAATAAACTTTCTAATGCATTTTGAATTTTTCAAATTGGATTTGTGGAATTTATGGCTAAAATAGTGATTGAACATAGAGTAGGAATCTTTGGAACAGAGTCAAGACAGTCATAATTTGAGGGACTAAGATTGGGAATTTTTTAAACCTATTTCTATGGAAAATATCCCTCGGAGTCTAGTTTCTAAAAAAATTGGAATCATTCAATTTGGATCTCAAATGAAAACGTTATGACCAAATTATTGATTGTTGGTCATAAAATCTACATCATGGCCAATCCGCATCTTGATTGTTCACAAGTATATATAGTACATCAAATCACAACGTTTTAAAAACCTATTTCTACTGGGGATATCCCTCTGAATCTAATTTCATATGGAATTTGAATCACTCAAATTAGACGAGAAATGAAAAATTTATCAATGAAATGTTGTTGGACAGTCTAGGTGGCCACCGCTCTCCTCAGCAGGTAAAAAAATGAATTTTGTTTTAGTATCTTTCCTTGGATTTTTTTTATCTACAGTATTTGTCATTTTTTTCATATGTATTGGATGAAGAAAGAATGCACACCTCTCTTCTTCCATGATCTCACATTTCATTACAGGTAAGTGCTAGTGTTTTTTGTAGATCTCGGGAAGATCAAAGGAGCGAATTCACAAGCAAGTGATTCTTGAGACCAGATTTTTGTGAATAAGATATATTAAGAAATAAGGGGTTATTTTTATATCATGATCATGTTACCACTCAATGTTGCAACTCCATATACAACCCTAATTTCATCTACCCATTTCCATTTTCCCCTTAACTACAACTTTATTTGCAACCATGTTTCAACATTTCCCTTAACTGCTACTCCATTTGGAACCCTTCTTTCATTTACCTATTTCAAATTTTCCCTTGGTTGCAACTTCATTTGCAACCCCGTGTTCATTTTTCCCACTCCTATTTCACATTCCCTTTTTCCAATATTCCATTTCATTTTCTCTTTCCATTTTTCCATAGAAGTTGCAACACCAGGCTATCGCTATCATGCATATCAATCACATTGTTTCTATTCATATGCATCAAGAACAAGATAATGGAAAAATTGATTTGAAGGTGAATTGAAGACCAAAGTGAATACCAAAGTTCCATAAGTCAAGTGTCATTGTCACATTCCCTATTGCTACATAATTTATGCCATGGATGTTGAAGAATCCTTCCAGAATACCTAAGGCTCATCATTCCCATTCACCATCATCATGGTATGACTATGCATTTACTTTCTCTTATCTCAATAATGAAAGCATGTCGAATTTCATAGAATCTCATTTTCTTATGTGGTTATCTTTGAAATCCATAACCTTTACCAGAATATCATTCATATAGCCACCACAATCAAAACTTCATCCTCCACCACTCCATCACTTCCATGACTTTCTTCTTGACCATCCCTAACCCATGCAATAAATTGACTCAACTCGCTTACAATGTTGAGTTACCCTGTCATCCTTTTCCTTCCCTTGAGAAAATTGATGGTGAAAACCTGTCTCATGCGCCATCATACCATGGAATGTTTGAAAACCAGCTTTTTGGTGGGCATCCCTCGAGATGAAAACCAGTTTGAAAAAATTCCGATATTCTTTGGTACATTAGAGATCAGTCTCATGTCTCTTCATGCTACAAGTTCCAAGATCCACACTATTCTTCTTGCAAAGTTATTATATCATTGTGGACCATCTCAAATCTCTTACTTCTCAAAACACTGCTACATATATTATGGACTTCATAGGTAGGTGCATGTATGCTTGTTTCTATTTTATTTAATTATGATTCATTGAATGCTATAGATGTGTATTTGGAAAATTACCTATGCATACTCTACCTTTTTTCCCCCTATCATACTTTATTTCCATTGTCAAAATCTTTTAGTTTTGGGGGGGGGACATTGTCCATTTCATTACCTTTCATCACTATGCCATCACCACCCTTGTTCCATGTGAAACATGACATCGTCCTACTCATGGAATCATTTCCCATAACCTTGTTGAAGAGAATGTTTCTACATGAATTGTTGCTATAAAAGAACCAACAATAGAAAGTATTTCTATTGTCACACAAGAACCAATAGTAAGAAGAAAGAAAATACATTGTTGTTGCTCCACAAGAACTAACAACAACCCAAGAAGCAATTGATACACATGCACAGGCCAAGAGACTGCACATTCAACACTCCTACTCTGAATCATCAATCATTCGCATGAGGACATGCAAAGGTGCAGGTTTGGGGGAGACAGGTTGACGGCCAAAAAAAATAATTTTGTGGTAATTTCATGCGTTTATTCATTCACCATTTTTTTTATAAGTGTATAAATTAAAATCACTATGTCTCATAAATGATACATCCATTTTCCATTAAATTTGGACCATAGAAGCACTTCACCGAGAGGAACATTAGAAAACAATTCAGGTAATTTCAATGCATGATTTTCAAGAAAATAAGCACCATCACCTACATCCAATTGTTTTTTTTCTCGAAATCCGTGATGTGGGTATTTCTGATTTTATGTATGGAGAAGCAACTAAATGGTAAAAATGTGCTCACCAAATTTAAGAAAAACCCAGTGCGTATTTTGTGAGAAAAGGGTTTATTAATTTTGTTGTTACTCCTGCAATAGTTTGTTCTTACTCTTGTAGTGGCCTATTTTCTTATATATTGGGTTTCGTCAGCTGACTTGGTGCAATTTCTAGAAAATAAAGGAAATAATAGGTGATAAATACATTCACCAAAGATCTCCTCAATTTAGATTGTCATTTGCATGAAATTTCGATTTCTTTGAATCTACTACAACTCCATTGGAATTGCTAAGAATCACTTGAAGGATGTTTTTGAAGAATACACACATACCGTAGCAGAAGAAACAAATTACCAAGACAATATAAGCATTGTCACACAAGAACCAACATTGGAAATGGAAGGAAATAGCACCAACATTGTTACACAAGAACTAGTGTTGGCTCTCATAAGAAGAAAAATTCACGTTGTTACACAAGAACCAACAGTGAATTCAAAATTTTCCCCAAAATAACTTGTTACGGATGTGAGGAAAATGATCAAGCACAAAAGGTAGATTTCATTAGGATTCTTCTTGTGTTATTATTTTTTCATCTTGTAAGAAAGTTCATGATAGTGGAAAGATAACAAACAGATATTTCAAGATAAATGACAAGGTGCATTGAAAAGTGGATGTCCTTACAACTTGGTTGTGGGTTGCATGGAGACATGCAACATGTTCAGTGTGGGGGAGATGTTGGGCCTCAAAATTGTCATATTTTTATCTTCTTTCACCTACTTTTCATCCTGTATTTATCACCCACAACCTGTGTTAATGCTTATTAATCCATTTTCATACTTATATGCGAGATTTAGATCCAAGGTATTTTCCATTTTCATTTATTTAGTATTTGACATGAATTATGGTTAAATATTAGAGAAATATCATATTTGCATTTATCTTGGAGTTAATATGCAAAGACGATGTGTTAGACAACTTGTTGTGAAGGATGTTCTATCGAAGTATTTTGGTTCCCTTTGTTGCAACTCAGTTGTTTCAGTTTCCACGCTATTGTTGCAACTCCCATGCAATTTTTGAAACTCCTTAAAACAGTGGATGCAACTCCAAGAAATATTGTAGAAACTCTGGAACATTGTTGCAACTCTGAACACTATTGTTGCAACTCTGAGAATTGTTGCTGCAACTTTGAGCACTGTTACAACTCTGACCATTGTTGTTGCAACTATGAAAAGTGACGCAACTCCCGTGCTGCAACTCTGAATAGTGCCACAACTCCTGTGCCGCAACTCTGAATAGTTCTGCAACTCCTGTGCTGCAAATCTGAAAGTTCTGAAACTCTCGTGTTGCAACTCTAAATAGTGTCGCAACTCTCGTGCTACAACTCTGAACATTGTTGTAACTCCCTTGCTACAACTCGTGGTTGTTGTTACTCTAGTTTGTCACTAATCCTACGTCATCACTCTTGTTACTCCTATAAATAAAGCTATACAAAGTGGATCCTTGAGATTTTTCATATGAGGCATTATTAATTCAATATAATCCTATCCTCAAAATATCACAAAAACTTAGATCGTACTTTTTGAGAAATCATTAGTTTATTAGTTGTTGCTACTCGCAGTTGTTGTTACTCCATAGGACAGTTTCAAAAATCCATGAAAATCTATCTTCAACCACATAAATATGCCATGGATTTGGGTCAAAAACAACCATCCTAAGATGAGGAGAGAATATTGGAACCATTAATGATATTGGATTGATTAGTTTTGAATTATTAGCAAAGATCTTATAATCATTTATAAGTTGGTTTTTAGTTTTTATTTATTAGAAAATTGTTGTAACCATAAGAGAAAATTGTGGATCTGCATTTATTCTTTGTTATTTTAATTTTAGACAAACTCGGGTATAAAAGAGTGTGTCTCCTTCATTTTAAGAGGAGGACTCTTAGAGCATTGTCCAAATCATGATGGACTAATTCATTATTAATTTCTTTCTTCTCATTTCATAATTTCCGTAGCATGTAATTTAGTTAGTTTTGATTTATTCCTTTTGCAATTTACTCTTCTTTCTTTCTCATTGTTATTATGGTTTATTTTATGAATGTAGTTAATTAGTTTATTTAATTTATTTTCATATGTGAGTGCATATTTATTTTAATATTATCATTTATTTAATTAGATGTAACTATTGTGAGTGTTGTGTAGCTTAGGTAGTCCTATTATTTTTCATAGTAGGTTTAATTACCACATTTCAATTAATTCATTGCGAGGTGTGATTTACTTTTAGTTCGATTTATTTATGCAAATGTGTGGAGCTTTCCTTTTTAGGAATTTACCTTATTTCAAGTAGATTAAATTCACTTTATGTCAATTAGATTATATTTCAATTCTACCAGAGTCATGTGGAATTAGATATCCCCATGTGTTGTGTGCTTATTTCTATCCCAGGTGGTGAAGCAGGGGAATGACATGATCCACCATATTGATCCCCACATGTGGTTGAAAGTAGCGAATTTAGTAGCCCACCACTTCTTGATTGAATTACTTTCATGTCAGCGTGTTTTCCATTTCAACAAGTGTGGTTTATTTCATTTATGCAAGCATGCTTTTTATTTCAACAAGTGTGGTTTATTTCATTTCTGTAAGAGTGGTTTGATTTACATTACTACAATGCATGTTACATGACCAATGATAGAATGGAATCGTAGCCTACATACACTTTGAATCATAACTTTGAAATAAATAGACGCACCCTAGATTGATAATTAATGGATTGGAATTTGATTATTTCCATAAGCAATTAATTTTCACAAGAAGTAGGTGTAGATTTGTTTCAATACCCAAAAATGACCCTAGAAACCTTGACCACTAGATATGGTTTGAGATCCTTCTCGATATTATAATACTTTTTGGACTAACCATCAAATGCAGTACCCTTCTCAACCTTGGTATCCTCTCATTCCTTGGAAACAATACCCACCTCAGCCAACCCAAAGCTATCAATGGCCACAAAGTTAGTGAGGCTCTCCCTCTAGAACCTCACAACAATAACTAGTTCCTAAATTTCCTAAAAAATAGTTTCAATTAACCCAACAACAATAAACATAGTCGCATGTTAGCAATCCTCCACTAAGACCGCAACTACCTCCACAACTAGCAACTCAATCCACTTACATCATTGAGTTGTCAAATTTTTATACTTATTCCATTTCCCCTGTTGATTGTCAAGATATCCATTTAATATTAGGGAGAATTCTTAATAATCAAACTTCTCTGATTATCTTAGAAGATGGTGAATAATAATTTCAATACCATGTGTTAGTGCAAATTATTGCAAGGGGGTGTTTTCTCTCCAAGATCCGAGCCCGTGGCGTAAATGTGAAGAAATGGGGCTTAAAGAACCTAACATATGCATTTTGTCYAAGGTCACAGCCATGAGCKCACTGTGCAGYGCAAAAAATCCATTTCAAGTTAAAATTGCAAGTAGGCGGGMGGCTCCAGTATTCAKCGACGAGGATCGAYTGATGGAGCAGATCATCAGTCAGTAGAAGTTTGAGGCMAACMGAGTTGCGCCATGTTTAGCACAGGAATCGGGTCCGCAATATCACTGAAATGATCCAGGTCGTCCATCCCAGAGGGGCACGTGGTGCGTGATTAGGCTCTATCGCCTCTTYRTGCATCGCGACTTTGAATAACACGGATCAACTCCCTCCCATCCATGAGATGAGAAGTGTCGAAGGCGTCAAGGTTTTGGGCCCACAATATTGTCGAAATGTTTAGGGACATCCGATCAGAGAGGGACACGTGGTGCGCGATTAGGCTCTATCGCCTCTTCGTGCATCGTGACTTTGAAGCACAAGGAGCAACCTCCTCCCATCCATGAAATGCGAGATGTCGAAGGCGTTCGGGACTCAGGCCCACAGTATCACCAAAAGTGTTCACGGTCATCCGATCAAAGAGGGACACATGGTGCGCGATTAGGATCTATCACCTCTTCACGCATCGTGACTTTGAAGAACATGGATCAGCCTCCTCCCAGCTGCAAGACGCGAAGTACCGAAGGCGTTCAGGACTCGGGCCCACAGTATTGTCAAAGGAGTTCAGGGCCATACGATCAAGGAGTGGCACGTGGTGCGTGATTAGGCTCTATCGCCTCTTCGTGCATCACAAATTTGAAGAACGAGGATCAACTCCCTTCCATCCATGAGACACGAAGTGTTGAAGGCGTCCGGGTTTTGGGCCCGCAATATTGTCGAAAGTGTTTAGGGCCATCTGATCAGAGAGGGACATGTGGTGCGTGATTAGGCTCTATCGCCTCTTCGCGCATCGCGACTTTGAAGAGCGAGGATCAGCCTCCTCCCAGCTGCGAGACGCAAAGCACCGAAAGCACCCTTGAGGATAAGCGTAGGGTCACGGCCCGTGGTCACTCGGGGAAATAGAGGGAGTTGTGCAAAAGGGCCAAAAGAGCCACGTTCAATTGCAGAAGGGATCGTCATGATCTCCAAGTGCCAGTTTGACTCGGTCTCAATCCTGGTTCCTGCTAGAAGTAAATGGAGGTTGGAGGAGGTGGTTGAAACCTCTCCTCACTCATTAATTGTAAGGTATGGAGGATCTGGCAGGTAGTCTGCCCGAGACAGTCCTGTGTGCTGATTTTTCTCAAAGAAGCCATGTCGAGTCCTCGACTAACCAGAGAAGTCTGCACACGCTAACTCAACATTTAATGGCTCAGCTACCCCCTTGCAATAACCATGCACAGTTAAGGTGGCGTATGACGAAGGATTTCCATCTGAGTTTGACTGAAGGGATGCCACACCTTGGAGGTCCGATCACGCCTCTGTTGGGCGAATTTTTCTGAGTATATGTACTTAGTTTTTTGTATTTTTGGAGGTATCGATGCTTGAGCTAGGCTCCCGATTGTAAAGTTTTTATGAAGCACTAGTTTCTCTGGTTATGTATTTGCACTTGAGACTTCTTTCCTTATGGATGTCATCCTCTTTCCATCTCTCTGTGTACACTGTGTCAGAACAACTCGGAATTGGAGGATCCAGTCGAGTTGCGTTGTTATAGGATGATGTATGTTGGATCATTGTAATAGTTGTATTGTTTCTAATCAGTTCTTGTATTTTCTCAACATTGAATGATTTGGAATTGGAAGATCCATTCAAGTCACCCTTCAGTTCCCCTAAACTATGAACCAAGAGGATCTTGTATTCTGAGTTTTTCCTCCTCAAGTTGTTGAAAGGCCTGACGCCTCAAGCAGTCTTTCTCACTCATCTCACTAAGTCTTCCATCTGCTCATTTTATAATCAACTCGCTAACGAAAGTTAGATCAAGACCTCCTTTGTTTTTCTACATACCAAGCTCGTTTTTCTGAGTTAGATCAATATCTTCTTGAGTCCCTATCCATTCGATCACCCCATTAAATTATTCGTGACATAAACTGATGGGTGTCGGGCTCTTCTCCTGCTGCAATCCAGGAGTGACTTCCAACACCAACACCATGTAGGAAAATACCCTACAAAATACCATTCTACTAACCATTCTCCAAATACACCATACAATACTTCCCCGTAAATTTTAGAGAAACCACAGCTAGGAGCTACACATGTTATTCCCTATCCAAAGAGGTTAAGTATAGAAAAATCCCTTTCCTAGTATAATTTTGACTTCCTTGGGGAATTAAAGAATGTATGTGTCAAGATCCCACTATTTCAAGCAATACAAAATTCCCTCATCTATGCCAAATATGTCCGAGAATTGTGTCTAAAGAAGTCTAGTAGGAAGATGAAGGATCCTCCAAATATACAGGTGATCAATCAACTAGGAAATCTAATGCTTGGAAATCACTACCAAGTATATAGATCTCGAGATCCCTATTGTTGATGTCTTCATTAAAAATATTCATATTTCATATACCTTTATTGGCTTGGGGGATACCATAAATGTCGTGACCAAGAATATAAAGGAGAAAATCAAATTGACAAATTTATGGAAAAATCATATAGAACTCCAAATGGACGAGCAATCCACTATTAAGACTGAAGTTATTCTAAAGGATGTAGTAAATTCTATATATTCTAGGGAGTATCCAATAGAATTTATGGTTTTACAACCAAAATCTAACCTTAGAGGTTACCCTTTGATCTTATATAGGCTATGGTTAGCCATTGATGATGCCTACATTGGTTATAGATCTATAAACATGGTTATATCCCATGGGAATGTTGATTATTTGGGTTGGTTGTCATTGATGTCAACCCTTGAAGAAATTCTGATACAAAATTTCAGTAGCACAAAGGTTTGGGTAATGGACCCAAGTTTTTTTGATGGATAATTGTGTGAGCTTGATATATTTGTAGGAAAGACTATTCTAGATGGATAGTACATGTCATGTCATTTCCAGTAGTATGTGTAATGTCACATAACTTGTCACAGATAGATATTTATGGCCATGTGAAGTTGGAGAACCCTCATGAGTCATCTAGAAGCCCCAAAAGGTCAATGTAGTCATAGTGGTTGCAAAGAAGAAATTGTTTAAATAATAAAGTGAAGTGATGAGTGCACTATAAGTCAAAGTGGATGCAAAATAATAAAGTTAATGGATAAATTACTAAGTGAACAAGTGGTTAGAAGTGGGTTAACTTTAAAATAAGGAAAGTGGGTTAAGACGGTTAAAATGTAACCCCTTGAGGAACCTACATGAAAGTATAAATAGGAGGCAAGACTCTCTCATTTTAATCACACTTGAACATATTGAATATCTAGAAGTGACTAAGGTAAACAAAGGATATCTAAGCCTAATTTCATAGGGAAGGTTAAGTAAAGACAGACTAAATTCAAGGGAGGATAAATTATTTTGATGATGCTTTCTGAGGTGTGTTATTTACAGGTCATCTCACCATTTTCAAAATAAATTGTTTTCTAGAATGATTCAGACCATGAAATTGGGAGGTTGTTGAGGAAACATAACCAGGAAGTTGTGATACAAATTTAATTTTTTGGTTCGTTGTAATTTTGTAGTTACAATCAGTAGAAAATAGGGTTTGTGGCTAGTCCTGAAACTAGTCTAAAACAAGTGTTTCAAGTAAAAATGTAATAATTTCTTCATAACAGATCCAAATTTAGTAAGACCAAATGTATTGGTTATATTACAGTCTTTAGTATTCTGTGTACAATTTTGATATCCATACCACAAACATTCTGTGCAGGGCATGCGCTACAAGTTATCTCTCTAGAATAAGCCATAATTCAACAAGGTATGCCATTTTTGCTATAACTCCTTTTCTGAGAGGTTCGAAGTAGTGAAACCTATAGGAATTGCATAAAAGACACTGAAGAACATTGTGTACTATTTTCATATCTGTATTCATTACAGGTGCATAGTTATGATTATTTCAATTTAGGGTTGTTGACTAATCCAAAATTAGTCATGTGAGACTAAAGTAAAGTTTTATTAAAATGCTAGTCTCTTGTTGTTAAAGTTAAGGAAGGTTTGGAGGTATGTGATCATATAAACTAGGTCTATTACAGAGTTACAAATCATATTTGGATGTTGAAATTGATGAGGGTTTTTGGTTGAGGTACATGTTGGGTACATTGTTGAGACAAGTAGTTCATGAAGTGGCACATACATGAGGTGTATAGTTGATGATGTTGGTACATCTTGATGAGTCATATTTTATGTGTATTTTATGCATGATTAGTACGTATTTGGTGGATGGTTGATGCATTCCTTGATGGTACAGGTTGAGGTATAGGGTTGTGCATGGTTAATGCACTTGTTTATGGTACAGGTTGATTACAGGTTGTTTGGACAGGTTATTGTGACAAGTTATTTGTACAAGTTTGGTGCATGGTTGATGCATTTTTTTATGGTACATGTTGAGGTATAGGTTGGTGTATGTTACGTGTTGGCATAGGTTATTGGTACAAGTTGCTACAGGTTTATTACAAGTTGATTGGTACATTTTTACAACAATATATCTCACAGTGATAGTGTGACAGTGGTTCCATAATTCTACTTCTACATCAGAGTGTTTGGACGAGGCAAGGTATGGTGGTTATATCCACCTTCTGATTGTAGTCAGAGAACATAGGGGGTTGTATCCTCCTTCTGGTTGTATCCATATAATTGGGGAGTTGGAGCTTCCCTCAAGTTGTAGCTTGAAAAACTAGGGGGTTGTAGCCAGAGAATTGGGGATTTGGAGCTTCCTTCAGGTTGTAGCCTGAGAAAATAGGGGGTTGGAGCCTCCTTCCAATTGTAGCTAGAAAACAAAGGAAGTTGGTTCTTCCAATAAATGTAATTCTTAAAGACATATAAGAAAAAACATTTTGTGGTTTTCTCCTGCTTTGGGTTTCCACATAAAAACACGGGTGTACTATGTATGTGTATGATTTCTCATTTGTTCATTGTTTATTTACTCTGCAACTATTGGATGAGAATGCTACATTAACATAACACTTGCATTTGTGGTTAAAAAGTATTGAATTACACTATTACTATCCAACAATTGGTATCAGAGCGAGTTCCTTCATGAAACAATTTAACCACTGGAAGGAGATCATGGATTATTTTGATAATGGACTACCATTGTTTAATGGTAAAAATGGTTTAAATTATGAGTTATGGAGTGGAAGGAAAAAATTATTTTTACAGGAACAGGGGTATTATATTTGGCTATCATTCGTTACAGGATATGATAATTCAAAAAGGGAAAAGATTGAAACCAAGAAGGAATTGAAGAAGAATAAAAAAATAGCAAGGAATTTCATCTGGGAAGGATTACCTAATCTGGTAAGAGAAAAGGTTGGTAAATGTTCATCAGCCAAAGAAATTTGGGATAAATTACATGACATATTCTTCACCCATCGTAGATTTAGAAAATCCCAAAGAAGATGCAGGCATAAATCAAGAAGAAATATGTTCACAATGTCAAACATATTTAGAAGATGAATAGTACATAATCAACATAGGTATGTTGTTTTTCTTTAATTGTGAAAAACACAGACATCTTGAAATAAAATGCTATGAAGGAAATGAGACAGAAAAACTAATTGAAAAGGAAGGCAATTATGAAGCAGAATTGATTAGTGCTTTAGATGAACTAAGAAAAGAAAAAAAGTCACTCAAGAAAGAGTTGATGAAACAAAAGGAAAGTGTTCACATTTTTTAAGAATCCCAACAAGAAATTCGAGAACTTAAGAACTCAATTAGAAGAATATAGGAAGATCGAAGAAAATCTTGAATATTAAAAGTAGTATTTGGAAGACAACATAGAAACACAGAAGGAAGAAGCAGAAATGAGAGAGAATATATTGACAGGTCACCTTAAGAAAAGAACTAACGATCTAACCAACTTGAGGCAAATTTTGTTCAAGAATAGAAAGTACTTGAAGAAGAAATAATCACATTAAAAATACATCTTGAAGAAGTGAAAATAACGGAAGAATTCATGAAGTCTCAGATAATGAAGAAAGAAGAAGAGGTTGAGAAGTTTGAAGAAGAATTTGTCACATTGAGAAGTAAAATCATCAAGCTCAACAAGAACGTTGAAGAGACATAAACATGTAAAGAGAATGAAGAGAAGCACTATAGGTAGCTAGAAAAGAAGAATGAAGAAAATAGAAAGAGTTATGCAGAAGTACTCAAAGGAAGGAATCATGGTCAACCTGAATCTAAGAAAAATATTGAAGATACATATTCAAGAAGACCATCCATGTTCAAGCCACAAAGAGTATTCAATAATGATCATGATCAATCAAGGAAGAAATTCAAAAGGAATACACCACAAAGAAGATCATTCACTCCCAGGTATGCAAATTTATTTTATGGTCATTGTTTTTATTGTACGAATTTTGGTCATAAGGTTGCAAATTGCGGGGATTATAAAAGAAATGTTCAAGCAAGAAATGTCTATGTGGACCCACGTAACATTGAATGTTACAAGT
>SNQJ01S0011888.1:0-10229 GCA_010110895.2 Picea sitchensis
AAGTTATTAAATTTATTGAGGACCATGCCCCATTTCCAGCTTTGTTAGGAAAGATCTGGATTGAAAAAGACCAGATCCGAAGAAAAGAAGAAAAGGAATCCCTAGAACAGAAGAAGAAAGAACTCATGGAATTTATGACTAGAAGGATCGCCTACTTAATGGAAGAACAAGAGAATAGATCTAAAATATTGGACACCAGGGACTTGGACGTCGAAGCTATAAGAGAATTAGAGGAACCATATAAGATTGAAATACCTAATCCATATGTTGAAGGAGTATTACCCTCGGATCTGAAGAAAGAATCTCAGCAGTGCAAAGTGACTATGTCGAGAGAAGATAGGAATCAGAATGGGAAAAGACCGACTGAGTTGAAGACTACCGAGAAGAAGG
Organism: Picea sitchensis; assembly: GCA_010110895.2. NCBI lineage: Eukaryota > Viridiplantae > Streptophyta > Pinopsida > Pinales > Pinaceae > Picea > Picea sitchensis. Next base: position 391 of record SNQJ01S0011888.1, read on the forward strand.
ATAGAAAATTAAGTAAGAAAAAGGTGAAGATTGAAAAGTTACAATAGATCCCAGGTGGAACACTGCGTAAGGAAAAATCACAGGAATTGAACTTCACTGAGATATCAGAACAACGACATATGGCACTTCCTCGTGGCAAAGAAATTTAGTCGTTGGACCGATATACCTGTTCGAATTCCACCCCAAACAGATAGAAAAGCATTAAAGGATCACCGCCAGACCATTGGACCTCACCATAACGGATAGATCTACGATAACGGATAGATTGACGAATTTTCTATTTAGCTCGTCGCACCGTGCCCAAAGAACACTTTTGCCAACTGAAAATTCGAAGCCCACAGAACTAGTGATTGTATACAGTGATCATTGCAAGCAGATTGTTCATCCTAGTGCAGTATTTGAGATCATCGTGCCCCGATTATATTTTTTGAGTGCGTATGTCCGACAAGCTCATCATAGTTGAGGAATCTATCACAGAGGTCCTTCTCGATTTAATGAATGAGAGTCATGTCGGAAAGAGGAATGTCCACCGGAGTGCAAGGATCATCGACGAGAGGAGTGCAAGCCTCCCCGTCGACTGCTCGAGCGGGAACATCTTGAGCTTACATACCCTCTCTCAGCGGTGCGATTAACAGGGATAGTGTCCCCAGAGACTTTGAATACACCCTATTCACTGCATATCTAACAAAAGGAGTATGCACCTACCGCGTAGATCAAGACAAGGTTACAGCATTGAATTTTTGCGACTTCAACCTAAGGGACCATAAGGTTTACAGCATGCTCGTGCCGTATACGTACTTGAAAAGAATTAAGAGTAAGAATTCGAAGATTGTCCCTCAACAATGGATGATGAACCTCGCGCAGTCTACTTTTCTCAACGTTATGAAAATACCACACTTCGGCAGACACCAGGAGGTGAACGCTTGTGTAAAATTGTTGCTAGAAAGTTACCACGGAGGATACATGTGGTTAAACCATCGCATAATTGTTGATCCAGTGTTGATCAATAGGATCATCGGGCTTAGCATGCAGGGCCCTGATCCCCAAGATTACTACCCTGGAAAGACTGTGGACCATGCTCTTTCACAGAAGATTAAAGAAGCTTATGGCAATGTCGAGAAGGGTACGCGATGCTACAAGGGATCCTCTATCGAAAGTGGTGCAATGTGCCTCGCATGTCAACTGATCGTAGGGAATCTGGTACGTAAGAATCGACCTACACAAGTATTATGATTCGTAGTTGACCTCGCAGGAAAATTCACAAAGGGACTACAGATGAACTGGGCGAAGTACCTGGTAAACCAGCTAGAGATTGACTGTAGAGAATCCTAGGATCAGGGGCATGAATTCCATTTCAGTTGACTTCTAATACTGATCACTTTTTTTGCATGGGAGCTACCAGAAGGTGCAACCTTCACAGACCTCGACCACTTTGAGCCACTAGCCACGAAGTTCAATACATTATGGTACTCGACCAACATGAACAAGCAATGGCAATCGAATGTTGTTTTCCACACGTATTATAACCAGATGAAAGAAACCATAGGGGGTGAACCTTGCATAACCCTGAACATTTTACAAAGGTTCCGACCTCTGATAAAGTTCAGCGTGGACCACCACTTTATATACCTAAATCCACGCATCGATGAGCACCAGGAACAACTTGAGTCCTATTATAAGCTGATAGAAGAAGACCTAGAAGATATCACCAAGGAATGGTCGGCAGACCTCCTTGTTGTAGCATATCCAGCGGACATTTTAGACATCAACAGCCCAGAAGCTGCACAGAAGACACCTGGGCCCAGTAAGACAAATAAGACGAAGAATCCTGAAGAGGTTCAGGATGTAGATAGCAGATATGTAAGGACGGCTTCTGTCACACCAAATCAAGGAGGTAATGATGAAGACCTAGAGGAATTCAAACAGAGACCGGAAGATGAAGTCGAAGTTATAAAGAAGAGAAAAGGGTCACCTCCAAAGTCTCCCTCCCAGAAGAAATCGAAAGCAACCGTAACTAAGATGCAGACCACGCTCACTCTGGATGACTTCATTTTTCTCCTCGCAACTATGAATGAAGCCATAGAAGAGATAACAGAAAAGTAGGAAGGGAAGTAGGAGTAGATATATAACAGGATTGAAATTGGGCTCCAAGAAGTGCAGCAGGCACTCCAGTCTAGTTGTGCAATCTCTACTGCTCCTCTGCCAGAAGGAACAACAGAAGTGGGAGAAGAATCAGTTCAACTCTGCAAGATTGCAGATACAGTCGAAGTACACCTTCGACATGCATAGGCAGAAAAAGCGCGGGTTACTCAGGCCTTAAAGAAAGCACAAGAGTAAATCATAGAACAACGTCAAGACATGCAACAAGATAAGGATGCTCTCCAATCAAAATTTGAAGAAGATAGAGCGAAGATCCAAAAGGAGAAAGAGAAACTGCTCGCGAAGCAGATCGGGATGGAAGAAGCAGTTAACCTATAATTTTGCTCCGTCGTTGGCTTAGAACAAAAGAGAGAAGAACCCTTCGAACGTCAAGTGATGAATCTTGTTGAAGTTATTCAACAGCTTCAGCAAAGGGTCGTAGAATTAGAGCTTCAAACTATAGCAAGTACCCCGGAAGAAGTGTGCGACTAGTGAGAATTGAATGCTCAGAGCGTAGTTGAGAGGATTAAAACACTTGCTGCAAAATGAAAATAGTTAATTAGAAGAAGCGTACAGATATATGAACAACTATCCGAAGACCCGGAGTTGACAAAATTGGAGTCCCAACTCCAGGAAGCAAAGCAGCATGCAGATACAGTACAGGTGCAGCTCAAGCTCCTGTCACTCATCGAGAGGATGAAGAGATCCCAAGAACAGCGCACTACCCAACAAATCACTCTTATCACGCAGAACATAGTGATGTAAATCACCCAGAAACTCCAACCGAGCCAGGAGGAGGCATATCTAGTGTTTGAAGAAATTTAAGGCCAAGGAACATTACTAGAACAAGTAGTAGTTACAGTCGAGCAGCAACTGGAAGGACCTATCAGCGAAGCGGTTATTTAGGAATTCACTGAGAAAGAAGCAGTAGCATAGAGACAAGTTAAAGAAACTCGATCCAAGGTCAGGACCTTTGAGGCAAAGTTACCCAAACCTGAGTGACTCGAGACGAGTCACAGGTGAGTGTTGGGGGCCTGTTGGCCCTTGACCAAGTTTTGAGGAACACTTGGTCATATTTGACCATTTTTGGGACTTCAACAACCTGTCAAAGATGGAGCAAGGAGAAGCGGAGATCGTGGAAGCTAGACCCCCTTTTTGGGTCCTTTTTGGGTTTTTAGGGATAATGTAATGGGACCGGGATGTCATCCCATGGGTTTACCCATGTTTAGGCCTCTTTTTGTAATGTATAAGTAGAAGTCTAGGCTATGTAAGAAGGGACCTTTTTTAGGACACTTGAGAAGTGGCTTAGTGCTAAGAGTTGATCTGTGTGATATACTTGCAAAGCTGAGTGCAAGTATTGTAAGTGTTGAGTGCACGGATTGTAAGACATTTTTATGCTTAGAGCTACTCAGGGAAGGAGGATCTAGTGAGTTGTGCAGATATCCTGTCCTAGGCGGAGTAGGTTTTGAGGCTATTTGCTTGTAACTGATTAGCCAGCAATAATAGAGAAGAATATTTGGTGGACGTAGCCCCAGGGTGGGGGTGAACAACATAAATCTGTGTTTCATGATTTGTGATGTTACTTACATGTGTTTTCCCTTTCTTGCTAAGTGCTATGACATGTTTAGATAAGATTTACTTATGCTTTGTGCTTATTAGATGTGTATAGATGATAGGTTTGTTGTGCATGAAGTTGCTAAGTGCTTGGTCTACCAGATCTAGTCTGTTGTATGCTGCTAAGTGTTGAATCATCTTAGATCTAAGTATATATTGATATGCTTTGTGTTATCTGTGGAGTGATATAAGGGTTAATTCTAGGTGAACTATTGATGCTAAGTGCTTTGTTAAGTGTGTAATCACAGATATGGATCCCAACTAAGGTTGCACACACCTAAGTTCTGCAATCACCCCTGCCTCTACCTCAGGTGAGACTTCATCTGTTTCGCAGGTGTTGCCGAAAGGGACAGTAGTTAGGGTTTTGTTGGTGCATTGTTGTAGTGTTGAACCCTAGGTCTACCCCTGTGCCAACACTCACCATTTCAGATAGTCTATGGGATAGATGTTGTCTTCCCCACTCATCTTGGTCTACCAATTTTGAAATTCCTACAGGAAGAAATGGAGGAGCCAAATGACATCCAGAGGAGAATATTTTAGATTATAGAGTTTCAACAGAAAAGGAAAGCACTGAGTCATATCACTGAAGCATACCAGAGAAAGATCGAATTGGCCTTGGATAAGAAAACCAAGAAGGAGATATTTCAAGAAGATTTCGAGAAGGCGACCTGGTCCTGAGGTGGGATTCCAAAAGGGAAGACAGTTCCAAGTATTGTAAGTTCGATAACCTCTAGTTTGGTCCTTTTAAGGTGGTTGAGGTTCTGGAAAATAACACATGTGTCTTACATAAACTGGATGATACTGAAATTTTCAGAGGCCCAGTAAATTGGCACTTCTTGAAACGTTATTTTGCTTGAAACACTGAGGGAAGGTCCCTCTTGTACCATAGCTACTTTCCTTTCTTGTTTGAATTTGAATAAGCTCGTCATTCAAGCATTTCATTTTTAGTTAGTTTGTGTGTGAATAAAGACTCCATAGCCCAACAAAGGCACTGGGGTGTAGTTGCATTTTTTGTTGGATTACTGAGAGGGGGGATAAATCAGTAATAGAAAAATCTAATTATTTTTAACCATATAATCCAAGTTTTATATCGATGTAGCATTATCATCCAATAAATTCAGAGTAAATAAGAAATGAACAAATGAACAATCAGACACATACACAGTACACTAGTGTTTTACGTGGAAACCTAAAGCGGGAGAAAACCACATAATGTTTTTTCTTATATGTCTTGAAGAATTACATTCATTCAAAGCACCAAATTCCTTTGTTTTCCAACTGCAACTGGAAGGAGGCTCCAACCCCCTTGTTTCTCAGGTTACAACCTGAAGGAAGCTCCAACTCCCCTATTCTCTGGCTACAACCAGAAGGAGGCTACAACCCCCTATGTTCTCTAGCTACAACCACCTGCCCTTGCCTCGTCCAACCTCCATGAAGTACAAGTAGAATGATGGAACAATTGTCACACTATCACTATGAGATATACCGTTGTAAACTTGTACCAATCAACATGAACCATGCATCAACCCGTACCTCAACCTGTACCATAAACAAGTGCATCAACCATGCACCAACCTGTACCAGACAATCTATAATCAATCTATACCATAAATAAGTCCATACAACCATGTACCAATTATGTACCAATCATGTGTCAACTACTCATCAACTATGACTCATCAATATGTACCAACATCATCAACTATACACCTCATGTATGTGCCAACTCATCAACTACTTGTCTCAACCATGTCATCAACTATACACCTCATGTATAAAAGCTAACCATCAACTACTTGTCTCAACCATGTACTCAACATGTTCTTAACCAAAATCCCTTATCAATTTCTTTATCATCCAAATATGATTTGTAACTCTCAGAATATACCTGTGTATATGATCACATACCTCAAGAACCTTCTATCCAACAACAACACTAGCATTTTCATCAACCTTTTCTTTTTAGTCTCACATAGCACTAGTTTTTGATTAGTCAACAACCCTAACTTGAAATAATCATAACTATGTACCGTAATGAATAAATATCTGAACCTGATACACAATATTATTCAGCTTTGTTTTATGCATTTCCTCCATGTGTCACTACTTGAACCTCTCAAAAAGGATTTATAGCAAAATTGGCATACCTCGTTGAATTATGGATTACTAGAGAGCCACTTTGTAGAGTGTGCCCTGCATGTAAAATTTGTTGAATTCCGACTGAAAATTTTACACATCATACCACATATTGTACTCTAAACCAAAATATTTGTTCTTACTAAATTTGGACTAAGAGGAAGAAGTTATGATAAGTTTTACCCTAAACACATGTTTTAGACTAGTTTTAGAACTAACCACAAACCATATTTCTCTTACCTGAGTATAACTCAAAATAAAACGATCCACAAGCATAATTTTTCACCAAAGATACTTGCCTATGTTTCCTCAATGTACTATCAATTCTCATGGTCTCAATAATTATAGAAAAAAGTTATTGTGAAAATGGTGAGATGACCTCGTAATAACATACCTTAGAGCATCATCAAAAGAACATCTCTCCCTTGAATTCGGCCTTCTTTCTTTACCTTCCGAATTTGGCTTAGATATCCTTTTGTTTACCTCGGCCACTCATATATATTCAACACCTATAAATATTCAATATTCTCACTACTATCACTACTAAAAATAATATCATCAACATAAACATCAATTAATAAAATATTACCTTTGAATTACCTTGATGTAGACGTTGTTATCATGACTTTTCTCAACCCTACTCACAGATATTTATCCGGGCCTAGAGTACCATGCTCTAGGAGCCTCAAGCTTTAGACCACAAGGCCTTCTTTAATTTTGCACACATAGTCTCCATTCTCTGACAACTCAAATCCTTTTCGTTGTTCAATGTCGACTTCTTCAAGTTCCCCATTCGTAGGCTGATTTTACTGTTCCATCCTGATACACTTTTTTAATATTTTTGGAGCATGCATAAGCTAAAAGCAATCAGATTGCTTCCCATTTTGGAAATTGGGGAAAATGTCTCTTTCAAAATCGACCTTCCAACCTATGCATATCTTTTTACATATTCAATCTAGCTTTTGTCTGCAGTAACCTGTCCATCTTCGCTCAATTTATTCCTGTATACCCACTTTGTGTCGATCACATTCTTATCCTTTGGTCTTGGAACCAATTCCCAAGTGTCATTTTTCTCTATTTGATCCAATTCTTCATCCATGGCCTTATTCCAAAATTCATCCTTGCTAGCCTCTTCAAAATAGGTTGGTTCAATCGTAGATGTGAGTTCTAGGTGTGTTTGTTCTAGTGAACGGATTCTTCTTCTAGTCTCAACTCTTGTGTCTTTGTTTCCGATAATCTAATCTAAAGGATGATTCTTTTGTACTCGTCTGTTAGGTGTCTTTGGAGGCACTTATTGAACTTTCTCTTCTACTTCTGTCAAATTCTCTTCATCTTCCTCTTCTACTTCCTTTTCATCTTCTGCTTCTTCTTCGAAAAGTTGTTCCATTGATTCATTTTCTTCTTCCTTTGATTGTGGTCTTCATGTTTCATAAATTGTTACGTTGATGCTTTCTACAACTTTGTTCAATATCAGATTATAACACTTGCATGCTTTCCTTGTACTTGAGTAACCAACAAGTACTCCTTTATCCACACGAGAGTCAAACTTTCTCATTTTTCCATCTTCTCTTTTGATGTAGCATTTGCTTCCCAAAACTCTGAAGTGCTTCACATTTGTTGGTCTTCCTTTCCATAGTTCGTAGGGAGTTTTGTCAGTTTTATTTCTGAGCATTACTCTGTTTTGAATGTGAATTGTTGTATGCACTGCCTGTGTCCAAAATATATCTGTCAATTTGGAATCCATTAGCATTATTCGAGCCAATTCCTGTATTGTCCTATTCTTTCTTTCAACAAATCCATTCTGTTGAGGTGTCCTAGAAATGGAGAATTGTTTTTTTATTCCATGACTGTTGCAATAGTCCATAAATTCCTTAAAGTGAAATCTCCTCCATTATCAGATCTCAAGCATTTGATTTTTGAATCCATTTCATTTTCAACCATTTCCTTGTAGATCTTGAATTTTTCAAAATCTTCTGACTTATTCTTGAGAAAGAAAACTCCAGTCATTCTTGTATAATAATCAACTAATAACATAAAGTATTTCTCACCTTTTAAACCCTTTTTTTTAGTTGGTCCAACTAGATCATTATGCACTATTTATCGTGGTCTTCTCGTTGAATATTCCTTTGATTTTAACCCGGTATTTGTTTGTTTTCCTTGTTGAAAATTCTTGCATAAAGTGTTGGTTGGTTTCGTGATCTGGGGAATTTGTCTGACTACTTCTCTTCTGCTAACTTTGACAAGGTTATCAAAATGTATGTGACCCATTCTTCTGTGCCATAGAAAACTTTCATATTCCTTTCCTAGACAACACTTTTCATTTCCAATTTCACTTAATACATATATGTTGCTTGAATTTATCGCAGTTGTAGCAAACAATTTTCATGAACCTTATTTTCTTGTCTCACACTTTTGTGAATCAAAAGTAAATTTATGACCTTGGTCAAACATTTGACTCACACTTAGAATATTATGTTCCATATCTTCTACTAGTAGAACATTTTTTTCCCTCGGTATTCTTGTTCCCAATTCTGACTGTGCATTTTCCAATGATTTTCGCTTAATCATCATTACCGAAGGAGACTGATCCATCTCTTTCCTTTCATAATGTAAGAAACTTGTCTCTATCACCTGTCATGTGTTTTGAACAGCCATTGTCAACATACCAACCACGTTTATTTTGCTTACCTTGTAGAGCGAGTGTGCATTCTTCATTGCTATATTGATCATGCTTTCTTATCCATGTCCTTTTCTGAGGTTCATGTCTGTGATTGTTGTTATTTTGTTGCAGTTCTCTATGAGGGACTATCATTCTCCAATATTTGGCCATGTGTCAAAAATTGTTACATTTGTAACATTCCACTTCAATTCTCAAAGATTCAAACCTGTTTGAACTTATTCTCTGTGTTTCACTAGGCCTTCTTGGATAACCCCTTTGTGTATGACTTTCAAGGTTTTTTGTGTTCATGTTGTTATCTCTTCAATTCACAACTTTATGTCCAAAATTATTACATGTATAACATAAACCAAAAAAGATAGTTTGATACCTGGGAGTTGAAGATCTTTTGAAAGGAGGTACTCTTATAAATTATTCTTCTTCCTAAGGCCTATTTGTCGGTTGTTGATTATGAAATCTAAATCTTGTCGGTGGAGGAGTGCCCCTGTAATCTTCCTTGTAGATCTTTCTATCCCCCTTGATTGTTTCTGCATAGATTTTTGGATATGTTTCTTGCTCTATTGTTTTGGAGCTTGATTCTTTTTCTGTATCATTGTATCCAAGACCGAACTTGTCATAATGAGATTTTTTACTGCTAATAATGTCATCCAAAACTTTTGAGTTGTTCTGCATATTTTTCTTTTGAAGATCCTTTCTTAATGTGACAATCTTTGCTTCCAAATTTCCAATGATCTTGTCTTTTTCTTCTAGTTGTTCTTTGAGTGATTCTTCAATTCTTTTATCTTCTTCTATTTGAACCTTCAAATTTGTGAACATTTGTTCTAGTTCTTAAGTGTCTTCTTTCTTGTCTAGTTTTGCCTGTAGTTTCTTGTTTTTCTTCTTTTCTCTTCTGATAACTTCTATGGCACACATTAATTCTTCTCGGTAGTCAACTTTTGTCTCTTCAATTTCTTCTTCGACTTCTTCATATTCTTCTTCGGCTTCTTCATATTCTTCTTCGAAGTCTTCTTTATCAGAGTCTTATACTGCTAAGAATAGAACTCTTTTTGTCTCACTGTCACTGACTTCATCTTCATCTGATGATGAGATGTTTTCTTTGGTGCATAAGCTTTTCTTGAAAACTTTCTTTGTGGTTATTTTTTCTTTATATGTTTGTTTTCCTTTTCAGTAACCTTCATCATTTCTCTTTTTATTATAAGGACATTTGTTAGCAAAATGACCAATACCATCAAAATTAAAATAAATTAAAGGAAGCTTACCTTTATACCTATCG